>JAUBOD010001120.1:69768-104602 GCA_032353885.1 Nothura maculosa | reverse complement strand
CTTCCAGTCCTCAGGCACCTCCCCTGCTCTCCAGGACCTCTCAAAGATGATGGAGAGAGGCTGAGCAATAACCTCGGTCAATTCCCTCAGCACTCTTGGGCACATCACATCTGGGCCCAAAGATTTTTGAGTGGCCAATTTGCCTAAGTGATCCCTAACCCAACCCTTCTCAATCAGTGGAAGGTCTTCCTCTACCCCGTTAATCTCTCTGTCACTTGAGCCCTGCAGTTCATGGGGGGCGGCTTTAGCAGTAAAAACAGAGGCAAAGAAGGCATTTAGCAACTCTGCCTTCTCGGCATCCTCCGTCACCAAGGCCTCCTCCCCATTCCACAGCCCACTAACATTTTCCCTCATCTTCCTCTTGCTGCTAATGTACTTATAGAAACCCTTCCTGCTGTCCCTGACATTCTTCACCAATTCTAATTCCACCTGGGCTTTGGCCTTCCTCATTTTGCATCTGCATTCTCTGGTAATGCGCCTATATTCTTCCCATGTGGCCTGTCCCTTCTTCCACAATCTGTACACTCTTTTTTTCTCATTAACTCTGCTCAGGAGCTCCTTGCCCATCCATACAGGTCTCCTGCCCTGCTTATTCAACTTCTTTTTTTATGGGAATACACCATACACAGATTTAAAGATAGTTACCTCACCACTAGGTTGTCTGGTTTGTGCCTTCTTCCTTAACATTCATCTTGGATCTGAGAGATTTTGCTGGTACAAGTTTCCACAACATTGGCATTTATTCTCACATACACACAAAAATTAATTTTGGACTCAGCTGTCCAACTGCTTTGAACCAGCATTTCTTATCAAAAAGTGTCCAAAATTAAGGCAGGATTATTTTGGAACATAGCATTTTAGCAAAACACAATAATACTGACAATAATACTCTTATGAAAGAGAAAGGAAAAAAATAGATCAGAAAAAGTGGTGATTAATTCCCAGCCCCAATTATTTAGTTTAATTCTTACTCTTCTTTAAGAAAAAAGATGCCACACTTCATGTTAAGAGCTAATGATATTTTGTAAAAGCTTAATAAAATGTAATAGGCTTAAGGCAGTAGTGCTTGTTATAGATGATTCTAAAGTGTTGAGTATTTTAGATGGAAATACACAGTGTGTTGGAATTAAAAGCAGTCAATTACTGAATCAATTTTTGATCTTCAGCTTTCTGTAAAGCAGTTGTAAATGGAAATAGGGCAGATGCTAGTTTACAGCACACTAAGTGCTGTAAGTTTCTAAGTTTCCTGAAAATTATATAAAAGTAGTGTCTAGCTTGGTCGACTGATAAATTTTCAGATCAGATGAAAGGTGCATCTCCATTCAAGTACCCAACCTGATTTTTGACAGACTAGTTATATACCTGCTTTACTTAGTCTTTTACTTCTCAAATAATTTTCCCTCTTTCCTCTTAATTATAAGCCTTTTCTTCCTTTGCAGCTGTTTGCTTTGGCAGGGAGGATATAGGCATAGGAGAAATGTCTTTTGGAACCAATCTCTGTTTGCTGCAGAGTAATGTTGGGCTTATCTTCCCTGTTTCCAAAGCCAAATTGCTTATCTTTCTTGCTGTGTCCAACATAAGATTGACTGAGACCAGGATAGAGTTTTTCAGCAGAGCTGTGGAGTGAGCTGTCTTCAAAGTCTGGGACCAGCCCCTTTGTACCTCTTTTATCCACTGAAAGTAGGAGCTGCCTGGTATCCAGTATCCAGAAAGTCAGCAGGAGTCAAGTTCTTCTACTTTAAATCTAGATAAGTAGATGTCAATATCCAGTCTTGCAGCCTACCAATCCTCCAGAGTAGACACTAAAATCTAAGGTCATTGAAATGTTTTCCACAGCCCTAGTCTTTAAGGCAGAATAAGCCAAGCTAGTGAACCCAAGATCCCTCCGAGTTAATAGCTACCCTTTTAAGACAAGGAGGAGTTCATAGATGATAGAGGACAAAGTAAAAAATGCATCTAAAACTGAGACTAGATAATGGCTTTAAAGCTAAAGGGCTAACATGAAACACCGAAAGCTCTCAAGGATTGCAGTTCAATTCCTGGTTTTAGCAGTTCAGTCAGGAGTCATAAAAGCAGCAAATGGCAATTTTCAGTTATTATGACTTTGAGAAAAAGGATTTATCCCTTTCTTCTCCCCCTCCATCCCTCAACTTTAAAATAAGATATGTGGGCTAGGATGGCAGACTACATCCAAATGTGTTATAGGTGTATCCTCAGCCTGTAATGCTTTTCTTTAAAGGTCATGCCATGAAATAAAGATTTTAATAGAAGGTTCTTCAGGAAAGTTTGCAGGTGTTCTTCAGCAAATTAGTATTTTTAGTTGATTTATTCTTTCAACAGTAAATACTCACTTTTAGCATCTAATCACTTAAGATATGGCTCATTTATGTCACTTGGTCTGAGAGTCCAATTTTTTTTCAGCAGTTGAGAAGATAAGAAATGTATTCTGATAGCCTTTATATGACTCTTATGTACCACTCATTTAAATAGGTATTGTGACAACAACATCTGTCATATCAGAGTGCACTGGAATACTGCTTACTTGAGATATTTTTGAAAGAAAGGTGAAGTATTTCTATTCTTTGGTACTCTAAGAGGGAACTGAAGATTGTCATTTCTTAGGTAGCATTCATCATCCAGTTTGGAATCTGTTGAGACAGTTTTATGCAACTGCATTTAGTATTCTAGTGGATTTATTTTTTTTTTATAATCCTATCTGCTCAAAAAATGGAAAGATCAGAGAAATGTGATACGGGTTTGCTCCTATGTAAGGTTCAAAAATATTTTTTTTCTCACTTCAGTTACCACTATACTCTTTATATTTAGAACTCATTAGAAGTATCAAAAACATTTAATTACTATGCAAGCTCTGCATACTATACAATTCTGCTCTTCTCAGAGCAGAATTAACCATAGTTTTATTACCATGAAAATTCCACTGAGTTGCAGAGGGGTGGCTCATTCATCTGTATAAACATCTCAAACAACCGTAGGTTAAAAAAAATCAAGAAAAACATTCTGCTTTTTCACTCATTAATCCATTGATATAGAATACAGTATCTTTGTGAAGTAGGTTCTTACATTAATGGGAACTTTAACTGTTAATTTCCTTGTTTCTATCATTACTTAGTAAGAGGATTTTTGTATCTAATTTACCCAACAGTTGCATTTTTTTTAAAATAAAAAAAAAAGAGGTTCAATTCTCTGTTAATTTAAATATTCAAATATATAAGAATTCTCAAGGAGTCAGGACAGATCCAGATCTTTAACAACTTCCCACTCCTTCCAGTGAATCAGAATTAGTATTTAAGTGTTAGAATGATGTTTAAGTGTTAAAATTTCTGCATTATGTTTGGGAGGCTTTCTTAGAAAGTCCGGATAAAATTAGCTGCTGTTTTTTTTTCTCATGTATGCTGTCTAGTTTTTTAGCACCAATAGATTGAGATTTTTCATGTCAGCATGCTAATATATGTATATATTTAAAATTCATGAGGCAAAAATGAACATATCAAATAACAAATAGGTAACTGAAGTAATGAAAGTTAACAAGAATAAATTACATCATTAGGAATGTGTCCATTGCTGGTTTTGTGAAATAAAAGCTATGAATACCCAGTTTATAATGCATATAGAAAGTATTTGCTTGAATAAATTATTTTATTCAGGTATTTTACTCTCACATATAGTAGACAAATGATTAAACATATTATAAAGTATAAATACAATTTTCTTTTTGAATACTGCATTTTTGAAATGCACGGGTTCAGTGCATTTGTAAATTACATAGTTAAGATTTTCAAGGCTGAATAGCATCACTATTGACAAAACTCAGTGAGAGTTCAATGGCTGTGGTTTTCAAAAAATGATGTGCTATTATTTTCTAAAAGCCAAACCCTTCGAAAGTTCTTAAGTAGCTCGCTAAGAAATGGAAACTTGTAAAGTTCCTAGTCACTCCAGAAAATTTGGCTCTTGCAAGTTATGACTGTTCACCTGGGCATATCATTTTGAGGGGCTTTACTACTACTCTGCTGGTTTCTAAAGGCAAGCATATTTGATGTCTTACCAGTTCTTTTGATCTGCATGGTCAGTCTGAAAACTGAGCCTCATATATATGTCAACTGTCTGCAAACGGAACCATTCAAAGCAGCAAGATGTCCTCTGTGAGGAGCCTCTCTTTCTCTGCCTTTGTCCCACACAAACTCTGCTCTATACAGAGATGAAAGAGGTGGCCGCATGTACCGAGTAGCTGATAAGTTTGGATCATCAAAGTCTCATGGTGTTTTCTCATAAACTTTGGTGGGAGTGAGCTACTTAAATGTGTTCTAGGCCTTAGTCTCAGCCTTGAGAAGCAAAGTCTATATTAGTTCTCTCTCTGTGGGATGTTACCAATTTCCATATAGTGTTACCAGCCTGTACACTTAGATGAATGCACCATTTGGTTCTCCAAGTTAGCCTCACAAGGCTTAAATTTATGGAGATTCAAAATGCACCTTCATACAATTGTACCTACCATGTACCAGTGCAGCACTTCTGGGGAAAGTAAATGGACTTCAACTTTTATTCACATTTTGGACTCCAACATGAGGACAACTTCAACTCTCATGAAAGGCCTACAGGAGGGGTTGAACAACAGCCATGGGAAAGTCATTGTGCATATACTGTCTCCTGCATGACCATCCCTTCTATCAAGACAACTCCATGTTTTCCTTGGGCTGCTCTTTCTAAAAATCTAGACTGGAGAAGGAACCTATAGATTGCACTCCTGATAATTGAACCTCACCTATGTATCTGCCATTAAATTGTTTGAATCTAGACCTAGAAGACCTGCTGTTTTCACAGTGTAAAGTCTTTGTTACATTACCATTCCTTAACCTCCCAGCGGATTGACCAAAAAGATAAATTTGGAAGACATGACCTTGCAGAAACTGAAGTGAGAATGTCTTCTTTTTTTTTCCTGAAAGACAAGGCAGCAGGCAAATGAACAGGCTGTGCTAGGTCCTCCTAATCTAATCCAAGAGTCTTTATTATATTGGTTTCACCCTTTGATGTAAGTTAAGACTTGCATGTGAAAAAATTTATAGGGCTGGACTTTTATTTTAGACTTTAACTGCCAAAGCAAAAGATAGATCTTGCCTATTACCTCTATGGAAATTCAGCCATCCTCCTCTGACTACATTGTGTGGAAGGGAGCTCACACTTTGGCTGCCTAATTGTTCCCTAGTATTCCCATAATGAATAAAAGGTTTATTTTCAGCTCATCTAATTATCCATTTATTCTCTATAAGCCACTAGGAAGGCTCTTTCTTTCTTCCTAACTTGCATTCTTGCTTTCTTCTGGTATCCATGTATTTTGGACACTTTCTCAGAAATGTTTTAAGTTATATGTGGGTGATACAGAATATGGATGTTACTGTGGTACTACCAAAATTGGTGACCTAAACACAACCCGCATAAGTATATCAAAACTTGTGTTTACTGTATGACCAAGCAGCCCACCTACCTTTAACAGCTAAGGTTAACACCTCCATCTCAAATAAGAGTGTAGCAGACGGATTATGAGCTAGCTACATAGCTGCCTTCTGAACTTTACATTTGTAGAATAATAATAGTTTTCTCTCTGTTTTGAAATAAAGGACACAAGGAAGTTGGAATTAATGAGATGCCCATTCTAAATGCAATCACTAAAATTAGCAAAAGCAAAAGGTATCGTGTATGATATAAAGGCCTTTTATTTTTCTCCACTTGTTCTCCCATACTGACTTGAATGGTTTGTGTAGTGACTAATGCTCTGCTTGTTAATGAGTACAGTCCTGTATAAACAGAGAGACACTGTTCATTGCTTATTATTATTATTATTATTATTTTTAAGACGAGTAATATTTGAGGTTAAATGTACCACTATAGGTCCAGGTCCTCTTTTTTTTTTCATACATAAAAATTACTTGAAGAGAAGAACATAATCCCAGATGAATACAAAATACAATGAAAGTCTCAGACTTTAAAATGTGCAGCTTTGTTTTGTTTTTTTTTTTTTCTTTTGTTATAACCATATATACCTGACATAGGTAAAGTATTGATCCACCTGCTGGTGGTGTATCTGGCTTTTTGTTCATCTAGTGGTTGTGTTTCCCTCCAGCTGCATGTCAGTTCATCAAAATCAATTCCCTTTTGATTTTTGCAACAGCAGAGATGGGTCAGCTAACAAATGACAAAAGGCCCTATTCGTGACAAAGCGATTGTTGCATTACAAGTACAATTTTGTAGGAATTTTAACAAAAAGAAGAAGGTACAAGAACACAATTTTCCTGCATCATTTACTGTTTCACATGATTCCTCAAACGCCTTGAATGTCACATAATACAGTATTTAGACTGTCTTCAGAATAAACTAGTCACCTGCTTAAAGAGAAACACACCAGATTCTCATATTGGCATTTTTTTTGATAGAAGAATTTCTTCAGTTAAATGACACATTGCAATAAGAAATATAATATTCAGAAATACCTTAACTCTCTGAAGAGATACTCCTCTATATCACTCACAATATTATTTTCTATTTACTTTAATCTTTAATTACTTAACATATGTAGGAGAAGCAAGAGCTCACTGATACAGTATGTTAATTGGCCATTATTACAACTAAAGAATTACAGATATCTCCTGCATTCCTGGCTTGTCTGAAGAGCTAAGGTAGACTGGATAAAAAGACAATATTTTTGCCAGCTGACAACTGATACAGACGTATAAAGCTTTGCATTTTCATTTGCTTTGGTTTGGTGCTAAGAAAGCAAATGCTTAGCAGACTAGAGTAGCTGTTTCCCAGCTATGAGGGTTGTTACCTGTTGCCTTAAGCTGAGGTATTGTTTTTACCTAATAATGAACTGGTCACGTGATTGTCCCTTGCATTGACATATTGGAAGACTGCTTTGTTCCCAGAGGGCTGTAGAATTTCTGTCTTTAACTGTCTGCGAGTGGTTTGCAAGCGTTCCCAGGTGGATGAGGAATGAATTCTTTTTCTTCCCCTTTAAATTATTGCAGGGAGATGCTATAGAGCTTTCTGCAATTTGGGGACAAGGAAGCAGCCTCAGTCCTTTGGCTATGTGGGTTGTTGCACAAGATCTTTGTCTCCTTGTATGCAGAAACCCACCCAGGGGGCTGAGAACCTGCAGAATTTTGGCATGATCATCTCCAAGTGGAGATTTAGTTTTCCTGCTCTATGCTGGTGGCCAATATATACACTTCCGAAACGTAATGCTGTGATGGGTCCTGTGTGGTCACCTGGCATCCTCATTGGGATTGCGGCCTGATCTATCCTGAGTTTACTGTATCCCAATGGGTACATGGAAAGGACAGTTGTTCGACCAGTCTTGGCTTGTTTTTGTTGTTCATGAAGGTTCTTTTTTATTGCGAGAGAACTCAGAAGAGAAGCAGTTTCTGTTTGTCAGTCAAAGGGAATGAAAATGCAAACAATGACAGTATTATGCCTGTATGGATGTATGATTTGCATTTAGATTTATGTAAATAGCTATGGAAATGAGGTTGGCACTTGGCGTTCAGTAGGTTACCAGTATGGCTCATGGAGTTGCAAAGTTTGAACAGCCACATTTTAGTTTCTTCCTTTGTAGCAGTAATTCTCCTTGTTATTTAAACAGTAGAGGGGTCCCTATTGCCTTTTATATTTTTGCAAGACACTCAAACAATTTCCCCAGTAATAAACCTGAAATCATCCAGACTGTTTGCTTTTATCTACAGAAGTTTTAAGCACAGAGATGCTTTTTCTACATGTGTATTTTAATTTATGAACAGTTATTTACTGGTTTCTTGTGGAAAAAGATCAGAAGCCAGTAGCTGGAATAATGTTAGGAAAGTCTGTCCATAGCCATTTAGGAGACCAGCATAGAAGAAAATCTCACCAATTCCACCAAAATACCTAGACCATAGCTATTATTATTGCATGTCCATTAATAATCTAGTATAATATTTGTCCTACAGCCAATATTCTTTAAATAAGTTGTAGTCAAAATTGACTGGAGAATGATAGGAAATTGTGTTATTCTGGGATATGAGTTGTATGCTCTACTACAATTTTATTCCTGACTTTAGTGGGAATATTCCATTAACTTCAGTGGGAATCCACTCAGTCTGCCATGCTTGGAGAAATACACCTTGAAAGCTCCATTTGGAGTTGTGCAGCTGTGAAACTCACTTTCCTTATTCCTATTTTAATGTTATAATATTGTAATAATGGTCAGTAACTTCCTTTTAGCTATACTGTGTTTTTTGAAAAGCTTACTATCTTTTGTCTCTTTTTTGATAAAAAATATTAAATGCTGTTCCTTTTCTCTGGAAAACACATGTAATATAACTTAAAGTCCATCTGTATCTGTTGTGTAATTTAGCAATTTTTTTCCCATAATTCCAGTGATACCTTCTGGAAAGTTTGACAGTTTGCAAGCTGTATTGATAAGCAGGTTAAAAGAAAAAGGGCATTTTAATGCAGGAAGGAATTAAAATTCAGCAGTCTAGTATCAGCAGTAGCTTAGAACAGGGCCTTATAAAAGGCAGCTCTATGTCTTTTTTTTTGTGTGTGTACTTTTATTTCCTTTGATATCAGCAGGGGAATTTTCTCTGCAAGACCCATTCCCATCTCACTTTTCTGCTTTTAGATCCCTGCTGCTCTGGGTTTTCTCCTTTCATTTTGATATATGTTATATTCTTCAACCTTCCCACTTGAAGGTTGTAGGAAGCTCGATATTGCCCTTAAAATTGAGAACACAATTGACGTGAAAATTCTTCAAGGGGTGGCCCTGCTTTTCATATATGTTGAAAAGAATCCTTCCACTTACTAGGAGACTGTGGTGATGATGGAGGTGAAACCCTCGTGACCTATGCTTAACAAAATGGTACTAGAAATGGCAACTTTATATTGGCAGTTCCAACTGCACCATACTCTTAATGAGAATGCATTTGAGTATTCTGTAATTGTATAATCGTGAGACAAAATGCTATTTTTATATTTATGCAGCTATCTTTAGCACTACTTCTGCTGCTAATTCTGCTGAATTAAAAATGTGTTATAAGGCATTGCTCCTCAAATTTTTGCCCTCCACAAAGTGTGTCAAGCTCCCTAGTGGACCTTGAAATAGCTTATTTTCTATGCTTCCTAGGGGAAAGAGCCAGTTAGATATTTCTGCAGAAGTGTTGAATTTCTTTCAGTTTATTGACTGTAGTGTGTTTAACGTGTTCTGAATGGGATTTTTTGTAAACTTCTCATAATAATTCCCTCATGCTTTTTGTCAGCTCTTTTACTTTTTAGTGAGCCACATTCCCGGGCAAGGGAAACAGTATTGCTGGAGAAGCATGTGGTTACCTAACATACTTGACTGTGGTAGTGGCCTCTGGTGCATTTCTAGCTCTTACAAATAGATGGCACTTTTGACTTGTACTAGAGCAATTCAGTTGGTAGGATGCAGCACCTGAAAGAACACTTGCTAGGTCTTTCCTCAATGAGGCATATATTTGTTATTAGTCAAAAAGGGGCAAAAGAAATGAGGCAGATTCAAGTAGTCTGCCACATACTTCTCCGGTGGTGAAACCTTAAAAAAATCTAAAAATTAACTGGCAGAATGGGCAATTCAGGTGCATTTGTAAGATATTTTGAGACTTGTGCACTGGGGTTTTAAGCTTAAAAATTTTTATATTTTAATAGTGAGTTGGTGTAACCGTAAAGGAGGCAATTGCCACAGAAAGTCTCTTATTTGCTGCCTTTCTGGTCTACACGTGTGCACACAGAGACACACATACACACAGGGGGAAAAAATCAGCCTGTTGTCTTGCAAGTGTTACTTATCATATTAATTAAAATCTGGTGACACGATAACACTAGCAGCTGTGTGGGAAAGCGAGGGAAATTAACAAACGTTTGATTTGTTGTGTTGCTAATGTGACACTTATTATACAGGTCACAGTAAAACAATACCTCAGCCAAAATATGCTAATACTGGTGGAGAACTGTTGCAGTTGTAAAAACATGGGTGTTTATTCTAATGAGGCAAAATAGCACATTACCTTTAGGAGCCTGAATTGCTATTTCTCAGTGCAAGAAGAGTATATTTGAAGCTTTTATAATGAAAAAAAAAGATGTAAAGAGAGAATAAAATGGAACTATTATACTTATTCATAAAGACTAACAAAAAAAAACAACAAAAAAGAAAACAATCTCAGGTAAGAAAAGGACATGCAGGTCTTAGAAAGCAAAATATGTAGTTTTGAATAGGCAAGGATTAAATGGAGGATACTTGCAGCTTCTTTGCTTAGCATTCCGAGGAACTTGGTACAACAACGAAAGAAAATGATTTATTAAGGTGCAAGTTATACTATAAAATACATATAGCATGGTGAATGTAATTACATTTAGAATTGCATGCATTGACTGCCATTTTCCCTCAGGAAAACTAATATATAAGCTTATTTTAAATACTGGCTCATATCTAATCTGCCGATTGGATATCTTTTTAAGCAAAGATCTTCGGACTAAATAGTTATTCTTATACAATTGCTGGATCGTTTATAATTACATGCTGTTTGGTACCTCTGTCCAAACTTAATTCCACAATACTCTGGATCCCAGTGCTTTTCTATATAAAAATAAATAAATTCACAGAGTCTGAAATAGGAAAAATTATTCTCACAGCCAAAGTAAAAATTCTGAGTATGCATTCAGGATTTTTGTAGCTATTAATATCTTCCTAGAAATAGTGTGATTTGATTTTTACCTTTTTAGATGCTCTTCCATTTCCAGGACATTTTTTTCAATCTTTGTACATTTCTTTTTTCTCAGTCCAAGAAAGGATATTTTTTTTCTTTCTGATGTTTTGATCATTTTACTGAAATGGGGTGTATGAAGTCAACCATTTGTTTGACAGTCTTTGACAGCAGATTATGTAGATTTTGCCTGACAGAACACTAGTCATTCGGAACTGAGTTCTGAGCAAGCAATCTAGATCAGAGGTCAGACTACAGGGTACAAATTGGGACAGATATTTCACCTTCCTGTGTGAAAGGACACAAAAAAAGCATGTGAATGAGAAATTGGTGAGAACTAAAAGGTTAAAGCAGAGGTGATCCAATTGCACAATATTTACAGCCCAAGATTGTGCTAAAGTCCTTACGAGCCTCCTGAACCTCCCGTGTGCAGAGGAAAAAGGCTCTACTTTGGAAGTCTTCTCTGCAGAAATGTAAATGCACTCTTTAAGGGTGTATTCAATTCCAAAATGACAAAATATGCCTCTTGTTTCTTGTATTTCCCATCATTCACCTTGGTTTCAATTTCAAATGGGATACCACGAAATAGTTCTTTATTCCTCCCTCTTTTTCAGAATAATGCTAGTAAGAAAAAAAAAAGAGAAAGAGAAAAGATTAGCTATCTTGGGCAGGCTCAGTATAGAACTCAGGAATTAGCTATTTTAGCACCTCAGATGAAAATGCGCAGGTATGAAAGTGTAATATTGATACACTGAATTCAGTGATCCCTGGTTTAAAGTTTTTTTAAAAAAAATGGAAAATAGGATGCCCTATGTTTTAGTGTAGTTTATAATACTGAAACTCTTTTTTCTTAATGGTAACTGAACTGATAGAAATTATAAAATAGTGCATATATATTAATCTCAAAAGAAACTGTTTTTGTTTCAGTTGTCAGTGCTACTAGTTATATATCTAAAACACAACACATAAGTATTTGAGTTGCATTTAGAAAAAATAACTAGATCAGAAAGATTTTTTTTAACATCTAGGTTATTTGTAATTGGAGGTGATTTCCAGAGAAACAATTTTACATATATTATTTCTCCTCACTTACTACATTCATTCTGTAATTAATGTCCACCCAAATACAGCAAAGGTCAAAGCAGAAGAGGTTAAAAAATCCAGAAAGTGATTAAGGCTTTTTTTGTTGTTGTTCTAGGAGAATCTGTATAAATTAGACAGAGCTTTTGTGTAAACTTCCACCTTACCTAAGTATAGAAGCATGCCTATACATGTTAAAGGAGGCTAAGAAAACCTGGATCAATAATAAAGATGCCAAGAGCACAATTTGAATCTACTAAGTAACTAAAATCCTAAAACCATTATGTAAAAAAAAAGACAGAAAGAAAAGAAAACACTTAAGGCTGATGAAATATCAAGGTTTATTATTCTATTAGACTTTGACAATGAAATGAAATACACAGACCTCTAACAATGTTATTAAAATAAAATTTCAAAGCTTGATTTTTCAATCATGCAGTCAAAGAAAGGAAGACATTTTACAGTCATATCCTGTAGAGTATAGGAAAGTTCTCTGTCAAAGCTGTGTAACATTTTGATTAAGTGCTTGATAGATTATAAATATAAGTCAGAGCTAGCAAGACACTATAATAAATGGCTTTTCTAAGAATGGCTTGTGATCAATTTCAAATTATAAAAGTTTATAATATACTCATTCCTTCCCTACATATACTCTTTTTTTGATAATGCCTTCAATTACGTATGTAGTTTTGTCTGTATATGGATATGTACAATGAAGAAATACAAATACATGACCATATGTGTAAACATAATTAAATTTGAACACCTTTGCCTCTCTCTCCATTGTTTCAAGCTGGGGTCCTACTCTGCACGTTCCTTTTCATGATTATTATTTTTTAAAGTCATTAGACCAGTTTAAATCAAAGGGAAGACGGGCTGTGAATGGATTCTGCATGAACAAACCAGATCCTAAATCCACAGATGATTACATAGAAAGCTAGTAGCAAACACAGTGACACAAAAAGGGAAGTGCATAGCTGTTCCTGTGGATTACAGGCAGCAACAAAGCACGTTGCTTTTTGTTTCCATGCTTCATTTTCAGTGCAGCATAACTTTGCAAGATTTCCTGGGGAAAAAATATTTTAGTAGGAACTGGGCAATAGCTGATTCAGTTCTGTGCTCTCAACTTTTTTATTGGTACTGTTCATTGAAATAATATAATTTATTGTTATAATTTAACCTCTCTTACATGAATTGTTTGAAAGCAACCAGTCTCTTAAGTAATATTGATCTATGGTCTACTTTGATTTTAATGGGCATTCTTTTAATACTTTCTTTGGAACCTGCTCTATTTGCCCCCAAGTAGATTAATTTCAATAATTACAATTATATTAATTATTAAAATATTCTTTGTAATACCTAAAATATTTGACGCTTAGCTGGAATTAATTTGTCATTATCTTACACTGAATTGGAACAGGCTTGCCAAAAAGACAGGAAATGACTAGAAAAAGAAGAGAAAAACAGAAAATTTCCAAAGGGCTTATCTTTAACAAAGAAGAGAATGTATCCAGCAAAAGTATAACACACAACATACTTTAAATGCATACATTCAATACTGTAATAAGTTTGCAGTCAATTGTTGGTTCATAGGTCATTGGTCATGAATTATATTCTGAAATTACTTTCTTGTGAATAAGCACTCAAACTATGCAGGTTTTTCATATATCAGAATCTTTATAGTTCACGGGGAAAGATTCATCATCAATGCAAACCTGATAAATTGGAAAAGATGTTAACTTTTATTATTAATATTTGTTTGTTTGTATTACTGTAACTTGCTCTACAGTGTATTTATAATAAGCATTACAGCAGCAATAATAGGAACTTTCCTTTTGAAATGTCACAGATGTGCCATTCCCTTTAATTCCACGGAAATATGGGAGGTGGTGATAGAAAAGTGGGGGTACCATTCAAAATATGCAATTTGGGTTTTAGGGGCAATTTTTAAAAAGACCAATTTCCATATATCAACACTTTTCAGTGAGTTCCATGAAACATTTTGATATGATTTACCAAAAACAGTTTTTGCATCAGGAATATTACAGCAGCTAATCTGCATCTGTAAAGAGTAGGAAATGGAATCACATTAAATATAAATGTAATGCAAAAAAAAAAGCAAAAAAGTTAATGCAACATTATGGCATAGAATTTAAATGTACAATAGTGAGGATATTCAAAGTTTTGGTTCCCACAGCAACAGTAACTCAGCTTTATTTACATTATATCATTATATATGTTTTATACCTTAAAGGAAAACTAACTTATTTTTTTTTTCTCAGTTATATTCAGACAGTTACTTCTCCACATTAAGAAATAATTTTGTCTGAGATGAAACAATAGACATCTAGGATACATGAAAGAGAAAAATGAAATACAAATGATTTGGGAGCTTTGGGATCTTTTGCTTAAAACATAGAAGCTTTTTATTATTTTGCATTTTACATACCTGAATTTTTTTACATGTTTTCCATCCACTCTTTACACTGCTGAGATCATCCATGTCACAGTCTTTCAGCAAATCGTTATAGAAGTTTCAAAAGAGCCAGCTAAACTGATTTTGGATGTCTGGTCTAAAACTAACAGCTGAGGAACATTAGTAAATAAGTGGGATGAGAAATATCCACAAGGCTGACTATCTCTGTATTCTTTCATACTTCACTGTGACTTAGGGTTTATCTTTATCAAAAACTGTAGTTATTATGATCAATAAATCTCACTTTGTCTTTGAATAAAATAAATATTTTATTAAAAATAATAAAAGAAAATAGACCTCTATAATCCATTATATCCAGCCATTAGGCTCCCCTCATATGGGTCATTAGCCTAATGTGAAATCCGAACCTTCAGATTCCCCTACTGTAGACATCTGTCACTCAAGGAACAAAGAAATTCTTAACCTCTCTTTGGGTGCCAACCCTACAGCAGCACTTGAAGCGCTCTTTGCTAGCAGGTCATTCTCAGGAATCCTGAGGTCTCTCAGTAGCTATGGAAGATTATGGTGCAGCAGTTACTGGTAGGATAACTGAAGCTTGTATGTTTAGCATATAGAGCTTTGGGTATTTGGGTACTTTGTATTTTCATTTCTTTTCTTCTTTTCCTCACACCATCTCCTAATGGGATCTTGTACAAGGATACAAAGTCCAGCACCCTTGCTGGATGGGCATGGGTTTGGTCATTGTTCCACAATCGTAAGATTTCCCAGCAAGGATCAGAGGACTGCAAGAGAAATTATTCCTAATGGACACTATTGACATAGCAGAAGAAGGGTTAAACCTACAAAAGTGACCATTGCCATAGTAGTAGGTCACAAGTGCAGCAAACAGCCATTACCTATTTTATCTGGCATTATAGACATCACCAGGAAACTTGGTTTATATATAAGTGTGTGCCAGCCATATGCTTAGAATTTTGCCACAGGTTACCAGGGCTGTTTCTATGCTACTGATAAAACATATTTTCTGCCCCTTTGGTCAAGCAAAGCACAGCACTTCATGCTCACACTGCCTAGGGCTAGCTTCTTGCTATAAAACTGGATAAACTGAGATAGTCTCATTGGAGTGGTGGGCTCAGGATTTAATGCGCAGTTCTTCTGGATCTCAGCCATAATTGTTATTTTTAGTGAGGCATTTGGTGTTCAAGGCATCAAAAATATTCTGTGGACTTTGCAGCCTACAACCAGGATGTTTTTATAACATGAAGCTGAGTCTGTGTTGCATGTAAGGTTGTGTGAAAGTACAAAGCCTACTGGTATTGTATTGAAGGACGAAGGAAACTCTGCCTACCCAACTCAGTGTAGTTTTTCTTGGAGAGTAATACTTTGAAGACTTCAAAAGAAATGCAGGAGATGATAAATGAAGAGTTTTTCTGTGTTGACTGTCTAAAAGTCCACAGCTTGAGCCTAGCTCTTGCTTTTCTTTAGTTCTTGCTGTTCTTCAATTAGCAAAGTAATTGTACCCTAGTGAATCAGGAGATAGTGAAAAATGTTGTATCATGGAACTAGTTTCTTAATGAAGAAGGGCTATTAATTAGATCCTGTGATTTGTGAAGATTGGTGGCTACCAGATGGTATCTAGGTGGGCCTCTGGGAAAGAATGCTGTTCATATAGGATTCATCGTATTCACATGTACTGCCCCGACTTCTAGTCTCGTAGTATCAAACCTTTTACTATCTGCTGTGTCAAATTAAGTCCTTGTCTTTCTATCACCTACCTAAATCGTGTTTCTCATCAGAGATATGTCTGTGAATCTTCACATTTTTATAGAGCTTATTAAATGACCTTTGGATACATGCAATGTAACTGAAATTTCTGGATTTGTTTATTTTCTTGACCTTAAATTATTATTTTTTATTTGACAGTATTTTCCTTTTTTTTATTTTTATAATAAAGTAAAAAGAATTCATGTTTCCTTAGTCAGCATCCTCCTTTGCAATTTTGTTACAGAGAACAGCCGTTTCACGTTGGCATTAAATGTTTTCACTTAAGCTTCTCTCCTGCGGAATGCAGAATAGACATTTTGAGGAAGCAATATAGAGAAATTTGCACTGGTAAATCAGCTATGTTTAGAAACAGAAGACATATGTCCATTGAGAATCCTTCAATGCAGTCATTTTGGAGAAAACAGAATGACATTGTGAGTGAAAGCCTATGCTTATCTAGAGTGATAAATTAGAATCAGACCCAACTACATGGATCTGATTGTTTCCACAGAATGTTTTCAAATAATGAAGTATCACACACATGATGCCAGAATATCATAGGAATAGCACTATAAAATCTACAGAGGTAGAATCTAAATGAACATGCATAATTCTGTTTCCTGGTAAATCATCCTAAAAAGAGCAAAAATTCATGATAAATATTATTTTGAGAGGAGTATCATTTCTAAACTAACATATCCAGACTTACCAAAGACACTTATCCTCAAAGTGGACTAACTTACTGGAAAATCTGAAGCTGTAAAGTCTTGCATCTTTTACAGTCATTGTACACAAAAGTTGAAAAAAAAGGCACCTGAACATTTTTTAACTGACTGGAAAACATAATAGCTCTAATTCTTCATAATGTAGATTGAATCTGTATCTTGACTTCTGGCACAGATCCAGAATTCTTTAGACTCTGATTTCTAAAACTCTGTTCAAAGTGAACTACTTAAACTCTGTGAAAGCCCTCTTCTGGTCTGGACATAAGAATTAAGGGAAGACTAAAAGGCCTACAAAGGCCTGCTCTTTCTCTCAAATCAAAGTAGTGAAATATTCAGAGAATTAACTGTTTTTCAAAAAGAGATGCTTGCAATGAAATTCTGTACTACAGAAAACTTTGAAAGTATTATTTCAAGCTACTATGGACTCATTTAAATTGCATTATCTGTATATATCATACAAAGCATTTAAAATAGTCCTATGAAACCCACAAAATTTGTTTCAGGGAAATAATGAACTCTTTTTTCATTATTTTGAACTTGCATATTCTTTATATGTTTTGTAATAATTTGGTTTATTACCTGTAGTGCAGGACTGTGTAGCAATTCCAGCAAAACAACATTTTCAGATTGTATAAATGAATTGTGATAGAAATGTGTGGTTAATATTAAAATAAAATAAACACACTTAAAAACAAGTTGTATAAGGGAAAGATGGACTTCATGTGAGAGACTTTCACATTTTATCACTTCTATGTCTTTGAGTTTATTGATCAGAAAGTCCTGGAACTTTGTTTAGATATACCTGACTGAGAAAGATGCTGTAGTGGATTTCTGATTTTGCAGTATTTTAGAAAAATCTCCTTAATGAGATTTTGGTGTGCAATTATGTAGGCTGTGTGGTTCTGATTTTCCAGGAAAGGGAGGCTCAAGAGGAGAGTTGCTTAGAGACTGAATTTGCATTTCTTAATAATCTGGCTATAGTCACCTTATAGAAACAATAGGGAAAAAGCGCTTCCTCTAGGGATTAATTCAGAGAAGCCAACTCAGGTTCTTCCTGAATTAGAGGCAATTCAAAGCAGAGATTTCTGTCTCCAACAACTACAGAGGGAGTCTGGAGACATCAGCCTTCATACTTGCAAATGCTTGGAGGTGAGTGGAGATGCTGGAAATTGCTGCAAGATGCAGAGGACAATTGAGGCAGCTGTACTGTCACTGTCACAAAGACTGGGGGGTAAAAGAGAGGAGCTTGCTGATTTTCTCTGCATGGTGCTGCATCAGGGCAACCAAAACTGTCAGCCAGACTCTTGCACAGATGACTAGGAGAATGTGTGGTAGAGAAAGTCAAATACTATCATCAAAAAAGGAAAAAAGGAAATGTGAGGTAGTCAAGGAACAACAGATGGAGAGAAAACAAAAGCACACAGAATGAGAATCAGAACAATGTGTGAGTTATGAATTTGTAGACCTTGATGAACATGGGGGGAAAATCAGGCAGACCTATTCATATACTGCTAGGGATGGTCCTACTTACTGATCACTATCACTGGACATTACTCCTAGCCTTCTGGGTCATCTAGGTGAGAGCATATGCCTGCGTAGGCCTGCGTAAGGCCACAGAGAGAGTATATTATCAGTGACTGGTAGGAAAGAGAATTAATCATCTGGATGAATTCTAGTTTATTACATTCAGGTTCTCATTCAAGATAGAAGGATTTAACAACCTGCAAACACAAAAACAGCATTTGCCCTGTTGAGTCCAGTGTCAAAACTCTTGGCTTAAATCTAAAGCCAAGAATACTTTTTTCTTTTTTTGTCTTTTTCTCTTTTTCTTTTCTTTCTTTCTTTCTTCCTTTTTTTTTTACTTTTTTTTTTTTTTTACTTTTCAGCTATTATTTAGCATTTGATGTTGACAGTTCTTTCCAAATTAGGAAAAATATTCCCCTTTCTTGGTTTTATTCCACTGACCATACAATTAACCTACTTGGATAATGTCTGGTTTTGATTAATAACTTCTTATTTTATTACAGGGATGCATAATTTTATTTAGTTTCTCAGCATCGGTTGGATCTCCCTTGAAAATATAATTCTGATCTTTTGTAGTCTTTTCAGTGGAAGCAAAACATTTCATTTATACGTTATAGATATCCTTCCATTGTCCTTTATTTTGATATAAGTTTCTGCTGACCTACCAGGCTCCTTCAGTTATGAAGGAATGTTTCATTTTTCAGAGTCGTTTTTTTTTTCCTATCCCTATAGAGAGAACAGTTTCTTGCAGTGTAAGGGAATTTGCTTCCCACACCCATTTTTACTGAATCTTATTGTAAATTATTGATGCATTCAAGTGACCAGGGCATAAATCTTATGCATTTACTGCTTATTATTGTCTAATCAGATCTGGCTATTGCACCATTACATGAAACTTCAGCCTAAACCTGAAACAATTGACTGTTTTTCATGATGACCACGGTAATAAGCTTTTATTTTTTAAATGGTATTTAGATTTTATGGACACAAACTTATTATTAACAGTAGTTTATTGTGGGAAGACTCTATGTCAATTGTATTCTTTGGTTTTCCATGAAAAAGAAACAAAACTAGTGGTCAAACACACTCCTGGCAGATCATTATAGAAGCATAAAAGTGGCTTCTCTGGTAGTGTAGCATTAGTAGGTAATCTTCAAAACACAGTTTTTCAGGCTGCGTTAAATGAAACACTTAAAAGTGAGTGTTCTGTCATCAAAGAGGGCCGTAGAATTTCTCCTAATTTGAGAATCAGGTATGAGTTTTGATTTTTAAAAGAGTTAAGTCATTTTAACAACTTAAAACGATTTAATTTTTAATTATTCAGTAAAAGCTATGTTTGCTCCTGAGTATAATCATATTGCCTGAGTCTAGATCATAGATTCTGTGTGCTAGAAACCGAAGTGCTGTGAATCTGGAGATAGGCACAGAGTCAAAAATTAGGGCTCATTTTTTCTCCTATCCAAATCGTAAATCCCATCTTAGACATCTTTTTATAGGATCTCACACTGATACATTTTTGTGGTGGAATTTAAACAAGTGCCTAATAATTAGTGCAACATTTATTCTTAAAATCTCATTTATGCGGTGTCTTTACAGGCATTCATGGTGAAATACAGTGTAGATATAACTGCATAAATACGCAGGTTGCATGCAGGTATGGAAAAATGAAGAATAATGATCACGGAAACGTCCCAATCCTTGATGCAAAGAAATTACAAAATCCAAAACTTTTGGACAGATTAGAAAGAGAGTAGCATCTGGAAACCCTTAAGAGTTGTGGTCTTGAATACAATTTTCTGGTAGTCAAGCAAGATCAGACAGAAGACATTTCCAAATTGAAGAGATGTTAAAGCTGATTAGAAGATCTTTAAGTTATGGGTAAAAGAAGGTGAAAAGAAGGTTGAGGATTTTTAAATGGTTATAGATTAATACCATAGCACTTTTAGGGAAGCATTTAAGGAAACTTTGTAAAGAAGTTAATGCTGGTGTGAAGTGAACTCTTACAAGATAACCTGGACAGGAGACAACTACAAGGACATCTCATAGCTATGTATGTACTGTTCAAGGGCCATATGCACAAAAGCACAAAAGACGGCACTAGAAGTTATAATGACAGAGTGTCATTATTCATACCCTCATCAGTAAGGGAACAAATTTGGGATTGGTACACCATTTATACTTATAAATTATTGCTGAAGAAGCTGTTACCTCCAACTTTACCAGTCTCAATTAAGCTGAGTTTGAATTGAAAGTAAGATTTAAACCTCAGGAAAGGAAGTTCATACAAGAAGGGCATGCAACTTCCTTTGAAACATTATTTTCTAGCCGACTGCCTTCTCCTAGTCAGGTCCCTTTTTGTAACATTAACTTGGGCTTCCAAATGTGTCTTCTCTGAATAACATTGGCTGCTCCAGATCTCTGCATAGAGCGCTAAAGAAAGGTCGCCTGATTGTCTTGGCCTGCCTTGCCTTGTCTTTTACACGAACTCCGTAGAGACTGCCAAAGCGGGCCCTCTGAGCTTCACAACTCTTTTCTATTCTCTGAACGTTTCCTAATTTATTCTGTTTAGTCTATCCTGGTTGTGATCCCTGAGCAGAGAAATGAGTCAAGAGGACTATTTTATTGTTTTTTTTTCTTTACATATGGCATGAACCAGTTTTCTGTTGTATATAAAGAGAAAGAAGATATTTTCTTACTGATCTTGATACAACTGAGCCAATGACAAATACTTAATCTGAATCAGCATCTTGTCCATGTTTTAGCTTTTTATTTCATGTTTGGAGCAATATTTCTTTCAGCTTGGAGCAAGCTCACTGCGGTTCCAGCTTGCTCATGATCACTTCTGAATGATCAATTCTGAAACTGTTCTAAGTAGACAGAAAGTAACTGGTTGCCGCTTGTGACTTTTTGACTATATTTATAGTTTAGATTCAGCTGTCCTGTTCCATATGCAGTTATTCAGAGAATGCTAGGATGGCTCATTTCAAGGGGCCATGTATTCTTTTTCTTTAGGGTTTCCAAACTTTGTATAGCTTTGGACTTGAACCTAGATGTCCTCAGCCATTTTAGAACATCTGAGCAGGCATTTCTATGGAAATCTCATACATTTGTTACAGAGGTGAATGCTATGTACTGTATAGCTTGCTGTTTCGCTTTCAGTGCAACTTTTTTCCAAAAGTTTCTGAAGCCTCATAAAGACAAACATTGACTAGAGTAATTTATGTGATCTTATCCTAAGGCTGAATAAAACAAATGACTGTTTTGATTTCAAATCATAAATGGTTCTATATGCATTCAAATGCATATAGAGCAGTATTGATTGGTTAATTGTAATTTTTCATACTTTGAGTAAGAGGACAAAACCCATATTTCTTTATACCAAATTATGCAACATTTGACTACTTCAGTCCATACTCTAGTACCACTATATATGTAATGAAGAGGCATTCTACTTCGTTACTGATTTTCTTTTTACTCTTTACTTAGAAACTCTCACTATTGAGGGGGAGCTGGCAACAAAGGCCACTTGTCCTGTGGGAGTTTGTTAATGACTTCTAGAAAAGTGTGCTCTTACTGGGGAAAAGAAGTGCTTTACCTACAGCTAATCCTACAGAAATGCTGAGTGAGGTCCCAAGATTGAAATACTTATTTTACATAAAAACATCAGGTTGGTCTTTAAATAGCAGTCCCAGAAGTGCAAAGCACTTTATTATCCATTAAGTTACTTAGCATCCACTAGATTTTTTTTAAGTTTTTTTCCCCAGAGGAGTTCCTAATATATGGTATTCCAGCATAGAAGAGGAAGAGGAAAGAGGAAAGTATCTACAGCAAATAATCTGACAAAGTCAGTCCCTACAATTTGGGAAGTTCAGTAGATAACATTAGGAAAGCTGAGAGACCTATATGATACCTCTCTAAACTTGGAGTCTGTCCTGAACTTCTGTATGAATAACATGTTCTCTATAAGAAGGGGAAACACTTAAATCCATGACTTCCATTGTATTCATGTGTAGGTTCATAATGGGTAATTGTAGGTATTAGCATGTATGTGATGGAGTCAGATAGATAAGCCTTTTGGAAAACAGGAGTAGATAGACCAGAGACACTCTACACGTGACAGCTCTTTCAAATCCTTATGTGGAAACCTGTTTCAAAGGAGATTTGGTACCAGATTTCAAACATTAAAACCTCCTTTTAGTTATTCAGGAAAAAAAGGATGCCTAATAGACACGTCATCTCATTTAGATGCCTACCTGGGGAAGGTGATTTCTTTAGACTTCACATTTAACTAAAATGAGATTTTGTTCTGAGGTGTCTGTGTTGTGTATCCATACCTGGGTGCTCAGACTGCCACCCTCAAGGGGAGAAATTCATTTTCGCATGGTTTGTCTTAAGTTTGAGGTGACCTCACAATTATTAAGTTTTCTGGGATTAAGAGCAACATTCTGAACTGAAAAAAAATATATAAGGTGTTGGATCCTGGAAACTAGCAAAATGAGATATTGGAGACAATAGAGACATGGAGAAGAAGGGCTGAGCTCTACAAAATGAAATAAGCAAAGTGGAAAATGAGTGCTTTTTCTAAGAGAACTGCTGGGGTTTATGAATCTTGCAGTATGAAGAACAGTTTATGCCTTAAGAGTTATCATCATTTGCCACAGTATCTGGAGAAAGAAGTCCTTCTGAATTAATTGGTATTACTTGCCGAACAGTGCTGGCTTTCAGCAATCCAGCTCATCAGGTTCTCTAGATCAGCTCTAGCAATTAAAAATGGCAATGTATTGCAATCAAATGTCTAAGACGTCCTCTAAATTATATAAAGCATAGAGCAAAAGTTGCTCAGCTGCATGCTGTGCAGTAGTTTTATGAGGTCTGTTGATGTTGTTAAAAATATTAAATTTTCAGCAAAAAATTCAAATACCAAAAACTCTGCTTGACTGTTGTATTGAGAGTGATAGAGCATATGTCTTTAAACTTAGATCAAATTTAATCATATAGTGCACTGAATTGAAATGCCCTGAAAGCAGTAATTTTAATATTTGATGGAGAGTCTCTACTCATGCTGACTGTTGTATGGCACACTGGTAAGATCACTGAAAACTGTGCAGGAGATGAGGCACGAAGAGGATTTATGGAAAGCTGAAGGATGCTGTGTTCTCAGAGCACCCAGTTCTGCTCCTGATCTCCTTTCAGCTTGTTCTTCTTTCCTATGCTGTTGTCCATTTCAATTTGGTTGATATGCCGAGGATAGAGCAGTTATTTTCCTTTAGACTTAAAACAAACCCTCCAAAGCTAATGTGTGGTAGAAGGGTATATACCTACCTGCTTCAGCTCTTTCAAAAAATAGGGCAGGAGCTAGAAGTATCATGATCCCAGCTCTAAATTAGAGGAGGAGCAGTTATGACTTTTTTTGAGAAGAAATAATCTAAATGATAGCCTGGCTATCTATGTAATGATGACTAAAACTCACAGATTAGTAAATCCTTTCCGAAGACTGTATTTGTGTATCTCAGATGATGAGAGGGGAGGCAGGGATTTGGTTGCTCAATCAGCATGTTTCAGGTTATGCTATTTTTAGATACATTATTTAGTTATTTATAAGCCTTAGTTGACTGCATCATTGCTCTCTTATCTAGTTAGTTTATTAGTTAGTTAGTATTACTCTGTTTGCTGCATTGGAAATGACAATCATTTTGTTTGTTAAAAAACAAAACACTACAGCAACTATCCTAAATGTTCATAGTGAAGCTGCCCTGCCTACTATGACACAGAAGCTTTTGTCGTCCTTATTTTTAAGCACTTTGAGAGTGAAATGATTCAATTCAGCAGAGTCCATTTTCTTTCAGGTTCATTTTTTATGATGCTACAAGGGGAATAACTTCCAGCTTCCAGCCACCCACAGAAGGTGCAGTGCAGTGCACCTTTTTATGTGCTTTGTGTACACAGCAGCTGCTGATTATATATTATTCACCAATGTGCTAAGTACAAAGGCAGATAGTTGCCATGTTTGATAGGTTAATTTTAAAGGGGTTTTGTTAGCAAACGAATCTTAAAAATAAAGCAGAAAAATGCTGAAGTTTGGTTTCAGGCTTTCCCTGTTTCCTGGGGAGGAGCTGCTTGCCTCTTCTGCAAGAATTCAAATGAATTGAAAATTCCTTTAGAACTGACAGCCCAAGTGTAAGAATGATAAACGGCTTTGGCCTTGATAATTTTTATTAAGCACTAAATGTCACATTTAACCTGCATTACTGAAAGCAATTACCCATGTATCAACAGTCAAGCAGTGCAGAGCTAGACGCCTGAAGCAGCAGCATTATGCTCCATCTGGGAATAAGGATTTTCAATTAGGAGGCAAATAGCTGGAGAGGGGATCAAGTCCTCCAGTGGCTCCCAGAGGAGGTCTATGAGAAGCAAAGTCTTCATATCCAAGTAATCTCAGGCAATGTCAACAGAGCATTCCAAACCATCTGCTGCCAGAGTAGCGTTTACTTTATCAAATCTCAATATTTACAGAACACTGATCAGCTCATGGGACCAGGATGGCTCACTGCCAGGGTGTTCTGGGAAATACATTTTAAGGTGTGTTTCAGTAGGCTAATTAATTTACAAGCACCTGTTTCATCACAGGGAGCTGTTAGCACACCAGATGAGCTGCAGCAGGGGAAGGGCATGTTTTATCCCAGCTAAATTGATTTCAATTGATTTTCATTTAATGATGGCACAGTTGTAGTTTAATGTGAGCATGGTCTAAAGTCCATTTTGTTTATTAATACATAAGTCTGTTTGAAGGATTTAGTATTTACAAATATTCTTTGGCTCTAGGAGACCTATGAGATTTTTCAAGGTAATTATAGCCTACACTTTCCTAAAATAAAGCATAATGATTCTGTTCTGATTTGGCTGTTTATTTTTCCATTTCTACATTGTTCTAAGAAGGAAAACATAACTTCTTCTGATAAAACATGAGAGCCTAATTCATTTAGTGTGACGTGCAGAAAGTCATGTAAGGGACAGATCATGCTGTAAAACTCTGTATACCTAGCACCAGCCTTGAGTCTAATTTCAGTATTTTCTGTCCTACTAGGCATTGAGTTTCCTAACTTCTGAGTCTCAGTTTCCACCATCAGTTACTGGAATATAATAAATTCTCAAACTACTTCACATCAAGTAATCAATTCTAGATTAATTAGTTCATATTTGGATGACATTTTACAAATGGAAAGTTCAAGATACTTTGTTAAGATGTGACAAATGGCATAGAGGAATGATTGGTAAAACTGAATTAATCTTTTTTTTTTTTTTTTGTTCAATAACTACAGTGTTTGGAAATAGGATTTTTTTTTTACCTGGCTAGCTGCAGGGTTTCCAGTCTCTACATGCTACAGTTGTGCTGGCTAGGAGGTGCATCATGTGGAGGAAGACCTTCATCTGTCAAAGCAAGCTCGACTAGGGAACATACTTGTGATATTTTCACAGCAAACTACTCATAGATAAATGACAGATCAGAATGGATTGCAGACATTATTTTACTAAAATTTGCAAAAATAAATCTGAAAAAAACTCTAGGAAAAAAATCCTTTATAAAGGAAAGAAGGTTTTAAGTAACACAACAGACTGACATTATAAGGCTTGAGAAGTTCTGGGCCTCACAGACTGGCTGTGAGGCCTTGGATAGATCTCTATGTCCTCCAGTTCTCACTCTGTAAAATGAGGATAATTTCCATTGTTTCACATTCTTTGTTTGGCATCTTTAAACTGCACTTGGGGTGACTGCTTTACCATGTGCTATTGCAGCAGTTTTCATCAAAGAGCTCCAGCACTGGTTTGTTCTTCTTGACACTGTTATAATGCAAAAAGGAAATAACAATAATTTTACTATAGTAGTGTCAAGATAACCTAATCCCTATCGACTTCCTCTTGACATTCCTGTAGTGCAATTATTGTCCTTTTGAATTGCTGATCTAGGTCTTCTATTTATTCTATAAGTTGTGTGGTGCCTATATAAAATGGAAGGAAGATCTACAGAAAAAGGTAATTTAAATTAGCTGGAAATGCATAGAAAGCTTCAATATCTGGAAGGTTAATGTTGATGGATTTAAAATGAAAACAAAGAGTGTGTGGGGATAAATATCTATTGGTGAAAGATTTTTCGAGATTTGATTGATCAAAAGTTGTTGGATTAAAAATGAGTATCTTAGATATCTTTCTTTGGGCTCATCTGAAAACAAAGGCCTTGAAGAATTACTGAGTGAAATTCTTTGTCCTGTTGTATGCTGAAGCTAGAACAAATATGTTATTTTTTAGTTTGGTTTTAAATTGAAGTCTTTGGCTTCCTGATAAATTCCAAACTACTTCTTCAAGAAACAAAATAGCTGATTATTCAGGAGAAGAGAAGAAAAAAAAAAAAAAAAAAAAGGAAGCTCTTATATAGCAGTTTACCTCAGTCTACATATATGAAGGAGTTTAAGTCAGCCTCTGCTAGAATTCATGAATGGAAAAAAAAAATGAACTACTGCTCTAGTGAATTATAGTGGTGATTTTTTTTGCTTTAAAAATCACAGGAAAGATTTGTGTTTCATCTCTTGGAATGAGGGAGAAAGAGCTTTGGCCTTCTTTGTGGCCTGCAGATTACAGTATGCTCCAGGAGTGCCTTTGGACAGCAGAGCCAATGAAGCACCTCTGATACTTTCTACAGTCATGTCCTTGGCACACGCACTTACTTATTTCTCCTATCCTAGGAATCTTACTCTCATTGTTCAATTGCAGAATTATCACAGCTATTTAGAATTTGTACACAAAGGATGAAGCTATTCCTCCCTCTGAATCAGCAACATTGATGCAATAAAATTCATTTTTGTTTGAGAATATGCAGCTCTATCATGTGGCCATGAGAGTTTACTTTCAGTGTGAAGTGCTTTTGTCTTTTGTGAATTTATTCTTATTATGCTGTTGGCCTGATATGCTCCACATTTTGGTGTTCAATTTGATAGAAGAAAGTTATTTCTAGCCTATAGATTTTCTTATTTCAAGGAACTTCTTTACTTTACATCAGTCACCCAGAATTGTGCATATTCAGAGTTTCAAAGAGCACCTCACCAAAAATTCCAAGGAGACAGCATACCTATTTAAAAATGGAAAATTCTTGATTTTCAGAACAGCTGAGATTTGCATTGACTTCTCAAATCTAAAAAAAATACTTCTGAAGAAGAAATGACTTTGATGAGTTTCAGCACACCATGAAAATGTTAAAACTTTCCAGATTTTAGGTCTCCAGACCTAAGTACAGGGTAACATATGGTCATTTTAAAGTCAAAATTTGTTATACTTAAAAGCTTCTTTTTCTTTGTTAACTCTTCCAAATTCAATGAATAATAACTCTTTATATTCGTAATGGTATTCTTTTCTATGCTTGCAGTCACTATGGATCTGCTATGATGGATTGTTTATATTTGGAATGATTTTCAGTAGGGGTATAGATCAGAGAATTAAGATAGAGCAAGTTTCGGCTTTTTATGATCATTTCTTTATTTCTCATGACTTCAGAGCAATGAAATTGCTTCCCCTAGAAGGAGAGTTGTAGCCATCCTTTAACACAAATATAACTAGCCAGAGTGAATTCGTGAAAGTTCATGGAAAAACTTTCATTGTGCCTAAAAATTTAGTCATCAGCAAGCTTTCCAAAAACATGCCTTTTTTTTTTTCTCCTATAATAGTTACCTGGACAGTTAGAACTTACAGAGGATACAGTAAAAAATATAGTGAGTCAGTCTGGGATGGTAAAAATAACAGCAGTTTGCAGTATGCTAGGAGGATAGAAAGACACTGTCAGTACCACTTTAGAAGCGATGCTGACTATATACCAGAAGGGAGAGTGGAAATCCAATTCATTCCCTAAAGACCCTAGCAATATTCTGCCACTATGGCCCTAGGTTTATGCTAGGTATTTTTTGACAGAGTTGGTGATTTTGCCACACTGTTAGTTGTGACATCTCATTGCTAGTGGTTTGTGTGCACTGGGACATCTGCTTTATTTGTTAGTGAAACTCAGTAAATCTTTAAAACGTTGCAGCTGATTAGCAGCTGCAGGAACAAAGTTCTGTGTTTACTCAGTGCTACTATTTATTTTGGTAGGGGTTTGTTCCTTGTAATGTAGAAGATAATTACATATTCATTAAGCACTGGACTTAGTGTGACCATTGACTTTTTCTATAGAAGCCAGCAAAGAGCTTTAATTACTGCATATAGAAGTCGGGTTCTCTTCTACCAAATGACCTAGAGGTGGAAGGATCTATACTGAACTTCTAATAGGGTCTGTACTCTATTCACTCCGCATTCTCATCGTTTGCTTTATCGTTCTCCTTTACAACCCTTTCAAAGCTTGGCTTCCACAATGCACTCACATGGGTGATTCAGCATACTCTAATTTTATTGCTGGTTGTCCGTTTTCTTTAATGGGATTTGTTTTACTTTGCAATATTACTTTAAGCTCTGATATGTTGTAGGATAAAGATGTTACTATGACAGTGTTAGCTTCTCTGTAAATTACAGTGCCTTGAGGATTGCATTTTGAGCCTTCGTGTAAACACTTTACAGAGCTAATAACATAGATACGATATGTAAAGCTTGAAAAATATTTAAATCGGGTGCATTTGGAGGAATAAAACAATCAAAAGGCTTTTTGGGGGATAATGAAGATTACACTGAATTGTTTAAACTACAGCTTTTAAAACATAACCCATATACTATAATCCATTTTCCTTTTTCTTCCTGCTTAGCTACAATTTATTTGATCTATTAGAATATATTTTCAGAAGAATTTCTTTACAGTAATTGATGAGATCTCTGGGATGATATATTTGGAACAACAACCTTTCATTTAAATGTAACAATTGTTTGTCATTTTTTGTTGACATTTTTGACTAGAAGAAAAACAGGCTTTACAAAAATAAGAAAATGAAAACTAACTAGTTGCTTAGACAGAAATGTAACACTTTATAGTATGACAGAATGGTTGCCTGAATGATTTGTTTTTCTCCCAGTGTTTTGATTTTTTTATCCCTTTTCTTTTTAAAAGATTCCCAAGTGTTTCTTTTAAAAGGCAGACTAGCTAGAGGATTGGAGTTCATAGGTGGGGTTAGCGAGGAACCACAGACATTAAGTATTCTACTAATATATTTGCAGTATGAATCCTCTTGTGGAAACTGAAAAACATATCAAAACTTTGATAAAATTGACATATTTTCTATATTTTTTCTTGCACTTGACAAATATTACATACAATTTAAGTGCTGCTCCTTCATCTTCTCTTTTCTCTTTCCTTTCCTCTTCCCCTTTCACATACATTTTGATTACGTTGTTAAGAGTCCATTGATTTTGGTAGAGTTATGTATGTGTAGGGCAAGTGGCTTTTTTTTCCACTTTTGTGTACCTTTTAACCATCTGGCCTATCTATAAGAAGGTCACATACGAAGCCATGTTCTCTCAGTTACTGTCAGCTGTCATAGGAAGTGACTGACAGATGTAATGCAATATAAGACAATAGCGTTGTGGTTCTACTGCCTTATTTTCTTCATGAACTTAATTCTGGCTGGTATTATTTTTTGCTTGTTTGTTTTTATTTTATTTTCATATTTGAGTGTGGGAATTTATTGTGCTTTTTAGGGGCTTAATAAGGTAGAGAGCTTAGCTAAAGTAGATGATGTAGTACAGCATAGGGCATAGAGCACAGGGAATGGCGTGCGGAAGATCTCGCGATGTCAAGGGAAGCTAGGGGCATAATTAATTACCTTACTGATAACCTCAGGCCAACTAATTGGGCAGTAGGTGAATCTCCCCACCGTATGGAGAGTATATATACAAATTGAACGACGCAATAAAACCCATTTTGCTGCATGCTCATATTGGGGTCTGTGCTCTATAGCCCTGGGGCGAGTAGAACCCCAGGTGAGTCCAGCTAGCGAATGAGGCTTGCTGACCCCCGATCGGCAACATTTGAATTTTCATTTTTTTTAATATATTTTTCATCAGTTTTATATGGCTTTTAAATAACCCCTCAGATTTTCAGTTAGTCTGGGAAGCTAGCACTGCTTGAAATTCTTTATATATATATATATATTTTTTTTTGATCCAAGGTTACATGTATGATATTTGTACTTATGATAGAGATAGTAGTCACACGTCTCATCAAGGAGTCGCCTGAATAACCTAAAGTTATTTTTCCTGGGGAATTCTGAGGTTAATATCTGAGGTTTTCTGCCTGGTGTCTGCTGCTGCACAGAATAGTCTCAGCACAGAGCCCACTGGCAGCTCTTAGTATTGCAGCTGTGGGGAAAGTAACTCTGAGACCAATGGCAAATCACTGGTGACTCCATACCCTACAAGTTAAACCTCCTCACATCCACCTCTTTCTATGGTTGCCCCTAGGCCTATTTCTTACTGTCAAGGAACCCCCAAACTAAGAACCAATTCCTAAATCATCAGAAAATGGCTTGTACCCTGTCCTTTGACAGCGTAACACTGAATGACAGTGTGGTTTCCTCTATAAAAAGTGTCTTTTGTGAGATCACCTCTTTGTTTAAACAGAAAGAGAGAGAGGGAGAGAATGAAATATACTATGGAATACTCAAGCAGATGCTTGGCATTATATTAACACATGTATTATGGCGTATCATGTAATGGTACACTGTGGGGAATAGTAATGAATAGTTTGGAGCACAATAATGTGCATTGTTGATGTTTGTTAAAATAAAGATATTCAATTTATAATAAAAGGGATTAAAAGCTTAATTCATGACTATGTTAATATTTGTCTGCAAGTACACAGATAAATGGTAACGTACCTTATCACATTAAACACCTGCACGTACAAGTTCCTCTGCTGAGATCTCCATGGGATTGTATGTTTTACAGAGCTTAAACTTTCATTTCCCAAAATAATGATATCATTCATTTACAGATATAGATAGGCTCTTCTTACTCAAACTCTATCCTGGAATGAGAATTGTTACTTCAACTACAAAAATATGGGATTAATTACCACAGTGATTGCCTGCTGCATCATCTGATGGTATTTGTATATAGAATTTATATATTTTGCAACAATCTGATTGCCTGACAGAAGTGAATTAAGACTTCTTAAAATTGACTGTTGTTAAAGGTAAATTATACCTCCAACATGGAAGTGATGAGGCAGGTGGTGGTGGCAAAAAGATCTCATCTTAACACAGATCTCCTAGTGTCTTCCTGTATTTCCCACATGCCATCTTCCATGAACAACAGAGAAGAATGTGCATTTGTGAAGAAAATGCATAATTAAGGAGGGTGATTGATGTCTGAACTATTTCATTGTTTAGCTCTGCTGTGCAAGTGTTTACAGGCAGACTGGATGCCTGTGCAGTCTCAGTGTATATATTTAGAATTAACCAAAGGACTTAATGTCAGCAGAGGCACCTACTGTATTTGCTCCCATGAAAACATGAGCTACAATGATAATTGAGACGCCCAAAAGAGCCTCTTTGCCTGATAGTTTTGCTAAAAGTAGATCAAAAAGGGAAAACTATCCCATGAAAGCTATAGAAAATGTGACACAGAATTGCCCTGAATAAAGTAATGGCAAGCGAATGATTTGGTAAAATATTTTAGATTTGGAGACTTTGAACAATTTGGCTGCAAAGAGATGGGTCAAAGATATCCACTGGACACTGAACATGGTCATCTTTCCTAAAAGAGGAAAATAATTGGAAAGCAGAAGATGTAGCTTGGCTGAATATTTCACAAGCCTTCTAGGTAAATGCTGACTGAAAATCTGAGAAAGAACTCATTTCAAAATGTTCTTTCATATCAATAGTAAAAAAAAAAAAGCTAGAGAAATGAATCCTTATTCTTTAGATAAAATCAGTGCTTCATGCAAGCACCAAATTTAATGATAACTGTTTTTTATCTAAAGCCTTGATGTCAAAAATATTTTTCATTGTGTTCTAGTTTTACAGCTATATCATATAGTCAAGGTATCCTATATAAGACTGGCACTTGAAAGCTGTTTAAAACTATTTACTTGGTTATCTTGTTATCAGCATTTAGATAACACAGGTCTCAGAGGCATTTCTTCTACTCTTCAGTTTCTAACAAGTGCTCTATAAGACTGTATCCTGCCTCACACCTCATTAGTCCCCACATGCTTTTTTGAATTTCTGCTGCTAGATGCAGTATTCAGTCTGTTTTCTACAGGTTGACAGCAAAGTACAGTTTATTGATTGTTCATTTTTACACCTTGTTTGCTTTGTAATTATTTTGCATCTATATATTCAACCTGAGGGCAGATTCATCTCCAGCATGCAGCTTGGTAGTTCAGTGATGTAGCATCATGGAAACATGATGGCCCTCTTAGATTGTGTTAATTGAAGTTGTCTCTTATTGGCTGTAAGCAGAGTCTTAGTCTATGCTTCATGGTAAAAAATAAAGTCACTATGAGCATGCATGTTTGTGTGTGCTCATGCATGGCTTTTGTAGAGGAATTATCACCTTATAAAAGGTGATCATATAATTCAAACCTCATCGTGCACCTTCTGAAGTAGCTGTTCTTAATGGACTTTGGGGAACACATTGTGTAAGTGTAAATGCTTGTGTCCAGAGATAGTTTGTATACTGTAGGCATGTGAGGCATCCACCTGGAGGTGACAGATGCCAATGTGAGGCCTGAGTCTGTCTCAATCAGCAACAGGAGGCTGGAAGTGATAAAAATGAGACTCTAAAGTTGTGCCAGGCATCTCCATTCCAGCAACTGATTCCTGCTTTTGTCTCTCCCTGAAACAGGAGAGAGGTCAGAAGTAAATTTGTTTAGCTAAATCTGCATTCCTGTAAGCACTGGAACTTACAAATCTCATTTTGTCATGGATTTGTATCCCCTGCCTTTCCCCTAAAGGAAGTTGCTGTAACTCCCCAGCCACCCTGCTGCGATCACCCAAATACTCCACCTCTCTTGACTCAGTGGCATGTTATTAAGGTGTCTCTTGCTGCTGATATCCAGATTGGCACTTGCTATGGAGACTCTGTATTCACGATTGAAATTATTGCGAGATTCAGAATTAACTGGAGAGGACAAGTAGGCAATGCAGCAATACAGTCACATTGACCACATCCCTACATAAAAGATAAAAACCAAAGGCTATGCCAGTCCAGTAGGTTCGTCTGTCCTATCTGATGATAGTTCTTAATTATTTTTATTTGTCTAAAGCCACAGAATATTGCTGTGCACTGCAAGGGAAAAAAAATCTTTTTAGGCATCCCTTTTGAATCTTAGCTTTCAGCAAAACACTGTAAGCTTTAATCTTTTACCTTCCCACTCCAATTTATGTTCCATTAAGGGTTAATTTTTCCAGCTGTGCAGAGTACCAGGGATTTGCTCCCAATAACATCGTCAGTGGGGTTATGTAGGCAATACGGGCAAAAGAGAAACTAGATAACAATAAATAAGAAGCAAGATACACGGAATAACCCAAATTAAGCTCTGAATCTTGTTCTTGGTGCCTGCCTTTGTTCTTCTCAGACTTGTATCTATTTATAGTCACTCTTTAAAAAAGCATCCACCATCTGAGAACTAACATAGTCCAAAAAGACCAAACTCTGCTATTTTAGTAATAGCTCATTAGACCAAGTGACAGAATCCCTTCATTTCCATCCAAAAAGCAGACTGCAGAGCTAAAACTCAAGGCAAGGTTTATTCCATGCACTTCTGAGGAAGCTGGCTGTCACGGAGTGGCAGACAGGGTAGCACAGTGACACAAAAATCAACAAGAGTGCAGCGAACATTGGATCACCTTTTGAAAGAAGTGTAGCTGTGCTTTCTCTGACCTCCAGAGAGCCTTGGTTCCTGCAAATTCCCTCTAAAAGGTTCCTGCAAATTCCACCTTTAAAACCACAGGCTTGGAAATGTAGAATGTCACACTGTGATTTGGGATGATAAAAGAAAGTCACCCAGAGACAATATTGTGTCAATGTCAGATTTTAGATCAAGTATAACACTGAGATTTTGCTGTGGCGAATCTCCTTGATTTGCTTACTCCTGTTGGTTTCTGAAGTCTGTTAAGAAAAAGCATATATAACCAAAAGAAAACCCCTTTTGTTTTCCGCAGCAGGATTGACCTAAGTTGTTTTTTCTCAAAAGAGTACAGAGAAAGCAACAGCAGAGTACAGGGGAAGCAAAATGGGCAAAAAAATGCCATTTAAAGCAGTATTAGAGACACACTATTAATATAAAAATCTTTGTCTTTTTAAATACTATTGGAAACACTTGATTTTTAAAATCAATATCCATCTCTGTGTTTCTTTTTATTTTGTTCAGGAGTTTATGAGACTAATAAATATCCCTTTGTTGCCTATTAAACCACTTTCCTATCTCTGTACTAATCTATAGATATGTTAAATAAGAATTGATCATTTTCTCAATAGTTTTATTTTGATAAGTAAAACTGTTCTTCACACAGTCGCTCTGCAAAAATGAAACTGTGAACATTATTTCAACTTTTCATTGCATTTTTTTGTCT
>JAUBOD010001120.1:43343-69668 GCA_032353885.1 Nothura maculosa | reverse complement strand
GAAAAACTCTTCAAAAAGTCCTTATTCACACTAGTATTTTAGATCTTTCCCCGATGTGTATTTTTAAAGACAACTACTGTATGTTTAGAGGAAGATCAGTTTCCTTTGTTTCCTCCCATCTTATTTCTACCGAATGACTTTCTTTTTAAACACTGGGACTTTTGTTATGTTAATCAGTCAGGGAACATTTCCAATTCAATTTTACCTGAACGCTGGTCAGCTAGAGTTTCCTTTGTTTGATGTCCCCTGAGCCATCCTTGTCTTTTAAACTGTAATTTAGTTGGAGCTGCTGTCAATTTACTCTGTCCATTGCATTTACAGTGATATTCCAGACATTGTCTTCTATTCAGTCCTAGAGAAGTTCCTTGACCTAAACAAAATGTGCAAGGAAAAAATCCTATAGAGATCCAAAATACAAGCACACAACTCCTGTTTGCGTATGTGCAATGTATGCCTAGATAGTAAATTGTTCCTACCTATTGAGATTATTGTTATTTTGTTTTATCTAACAGATCCTTACACTCAAGAGAGCTACCAAATGGTAATTAATTAGCATTTTCAATGAAGTAGATGTGTCTAATACAAGTAGGCAACCAGCTTCTACTCTGCTATGCCATACCTTTGTAGTAATGAAATTCTAAACTCTGCTACTTTTTAACACCACATAACATTTTTTAATCACAATTATCAGTTATCATGGAGTTCAATAAATAGAATAATTTTCTTTGGTGCTGCAGTTGGGAAATTGCTGGTTTGAGCAGTTGCTTTTTGTGGGATGAGAAGGAAAAAAGCGCCAGAAAGAGAATGTTAGAATCAGTTTTAACCATTGAGCTGCCTTACCTCTGCAGGTGTTTTAAATAAGTTGAATAGTCTTTTCTGCAAAGTTGCCATCCTGACTGGTGTACCTTTTAAAGCAGCATACTTTGTTAGTGCTGCCTTGTTCAGTCTTGGTTTGACAGCATATACTGTATGGCCAGAGGGATACTTTAGGGCAGATTCCTGTGACTTGGAGTTAATTGTCATTCACAGATTGCTGTGGGGAACTCTCCACAGCACACTCCCTCACCTTGAGGAGGAAGGAGTTCTCTTTTTGAGTCCCATCCCTATGGGGGATATCGGTCCATACTGGTTCATATTCACAAAGAACAGGATCCTCTAGCTAGATTTTCCGCTTGAGGATAAGCTTTGGGAATGTCTATAAGGCAGTCAAATAATGAAGCTGTCAATGTGTACATTTGCCACTAGCATGAAGTTTAGAAATAGGATGTGATCAATACTTAATGACAGAATACATGGAAGAGCAGGAACTGCCTGCCCTTTCTACCAACTCACTTGACAAGGTTAGTGCTCTGGCAGTACACAGACACTTGTACAGCCCTAACCTTCATTGGTTTTGCTTGTTATAATTATCATGGGCCATCCTTAGTGTTTACCTTCGATTGCTCATTCAGCATAAACAATCCTTAGATTGTTTTCTCATTATAAATTGTATATGGTATCCTGATTTCAAAGAAGTGGCTTCTTTATAGATTTCTTTTTCCATCCCTTTTTGTTGTTTTGTCTTTTCCTTTTAATTATGATGGGAAATGGTCTATATGCTTAGTTTAATTACATTCTCAGAGACTGATACACTGGTGCTCTGCATGCACTACGTGTGTGAGGCACATATATGTATTTGCATTTAATTCTGTGCACAACAGACCTTATTTTAAAGGCTACTATAAGAGTAGAGTTCAGTCTCTGCAGACTGTAATTCACTATATATAACCTAATAATTTATTGCACTGTAGAAGTTGGACAGTAATGTCTCAGGGACTCCCTTCAGCTGAGATGAACTTAGTTTTAAGCTAGACAAGATGAGAAGTATTTTGGATGCTGCTTGTGTATCAAACTAATAGAACCAGCTCTCTAAATAAGGAGAAAGGACATGCTACATGGGCCTAAAAGAGTATTTTCTGTGTATGTGTAATGTGACTGTAAAGTAAGTTGTGTGAAATGTGAATTATAGTGATTGGGTAGCTTATTCAAAAATTGGGGAAGAGAATGCAGATTTTACATTAGTAAATAACAGATAGATGTTAGGGTTCCTGCAGAAAGAAGGAAATTATGTGAAATAAAAGCTTCAGTGTATCTTGTTGATCTTTCTTCTCTTTAAAAACAATTCAAATTATCTTTCATCATGAAAGTTGTTTCAAAATGAAATTTGTTTGAAATGACTCTGCTGAGATGAATTTTACCTCCTTTGTTACATTTGAAACTACCAAATTTGCCCCAAATTGATGAAAATAACTCAATTTCAATAAACATACTATTTCTTTGAAGGATTTCACTCAGCTCTGCTTGTAGCTCACCAAAAGATCTTTTGCAGTGCCTGTGTATCAAACTTTCCATGGTGACCCACAGGGACCATAATCCGAGAAGCAGCAGTGACAGCCTCCCAAGAGAATGGAGGAGCAGGTTGTGATTTGGGATCAAGCTACGCTTGCCAGGCACTAACGGCTGCTTGTCCTTGTATTCCTCTTGATTTCTTCTACAGCTGCTTCTTCATCCTGTCAACAGTCCTTTATCATCTGCATCAATAATGCCTCCTAATTAGGGTTATTTCTCTGCTTCTGACCTTGCTGAGGTAAGATTTTTCCCATGCTGCTTTCTCTAGCAATCCCTCTAATGTTAGCCTCAGTGCTCCTACCATTACCAGCAATGATACAAAGCACAGGCAGATGCAAGCTAGGAAAACTGTGTTTCAAGAGTTTTCTGAGCTGTGGTGGTGTTTATTTACATTGCTATGTCTTCTTGAATCCCAGAATCCTCTTTCCTCGAAATTACAGTCAGAGATACACTGTATTGTATATCAGTATTCTAGATTGTCTCCTGTTCGAATGTTTCCATTTGGTGGAAAGAAGTCTGTTGGAAAAGGAGGGAAAAAATGCACGCACCAATTTTATGGTTATGCCATAAAATAGAACTCAGAGGTTTTTAGGCTGACAAAGCACTCCTGGATTCTTTAATTCAGATGTAATCACAGCCAACCAGATCCACTCAAGATCCATTCAGATGCATTATTACAATTGTTTTGGCATGAAACTCTTGGTTTTCAAAAATTGAAAGAGTCTGAAGATCATCTATTTGTTATCATGACTGCAATTTTTGTCTTGTTTTGTTCTGTATGTTTGTTTTGTTGTATGGTTTTTTTTGCTTCACACTGTGGATGAATTGAGTCCTCACTTGACAAATATTGGGAAACCTGACACAGTCAAAAAAAAAAACAAATTAAAAAACAACAACAACAAAACACAGAGTTCCTGTTCAACAGGACAACTAAAACATACAAAACAGCTGAATTTCTAACCACTACACAACTAAGTGTATTCTCTGTCAGAAAATAGCAATTACAGCTATTATTGAATACATCATGTACAACGACATCAGGGAGCAAAATGTTCCTCATGCTGCCCAATGGACCATGCTGAACACCTGTTCCATATCATGAAACTATTTATAATTACTACCAAAGAAGTCGGAGCTGAACTGGCATCATCATGAAATCTAATTCTGCCATTCATGAGGGGAAAGAAAAGAAATAAAATATATTAAAAATGCATTTGCTCATTTTCCAGTACTTTCCATCTTTAAGCAATAGAAACAAATAAATATTGATACTATATGTAGTGTTAGAGATGATACTTCCATGATACTATCAGGACAAACATTTTCCACATTTTCTCCTGGAAGATGACAAGTTGGTGTTGCTTTCAAATGGCTTTGTGTTGTTCTATTACCCGGCTTGAGCCCTACTTGCTAGAGCAGATGGTTACCTCTATTTCCTTAGAGAAAATTCTACTCTGATAAAAATAGTAGGGGAAAAAGTGACCAGTCTTATAGCTACTAAGACACGGAGAGCTTAATTTTCTCCTACTATTGTCTCCCTTCTGTAGTTTCCAAAGGCTCTGCTGCTAGCCCGGATAGGTTGTGGTGATGGAAGTCCCTTTGCATCATATCAGTATGTAGCCAAGTACGGACAGCTATATGCTGGCATATGTGAACTTACTCCAGGCCCAAAGCAATATAGATGTTTTAGTACCTTTGCCATCATCAGCTGCCTCAGGAGTGCAATGTGATCATGCCTTGCTGGTACAGAGGTGTTAACATGTGTGTTCTAGTTTGGCTCATGAGTTCAAGGCAATCACCTGACTGACCTGACTGTCTGTCTCCATGTATTGTGTTTAGGTTCCCATCAGAAAGATGTCTCAGAGCATGCAAATTTCATGAAATGAAAGTAGAAAATGAGTCCTGAGACCTCAACTAGGGCACTCCAAGCAAAAATGGGTATTTTACCCTCTGGAACAGAACAACCTGAAATAAAAACACTCAAGTGTACAGACTTTGTGTCCTTGGCACCAACTGCTTTCCAGTATGTGCCTACTTGGCCACTAAATACTAGTAACAGCTTATATGAACCATAGGGTGAGGGTTAATGAGTGCATTACTTCTGTAAAAGTGTCACATCATTTTTTTAATGAAGTACTGCCTTGACTATACTGACACTGTTGCAGTTCAGTTGCCTATGGTGTTTTTTTTTAGTTGCATTCAGTATGTAATATACGAACATGTTATGGATATATGTACTTGTGTGTGTATGTGAATATATTCACAAACACACAAGCCTATTGTTTGTATGCTTTATAATATACAGGAATGCACGAGATTTTTAATCAGAGCATCTCTTTGTTATAATGCAAAACTAATTGTGTTGTTGTGTACTGGAGGTCATAGTTGTTATAATAAAACATCCATCTTGGAGCTTTTTAGAGGAACCTGTTTAAAAAGGTTAAAGTGGGTAATTATCACAACCCTAATTTACAACTACTTGGCAATAAGAGTTGCTTTTCAGTGAACCATTTATTCATGATCTGCTGCTTCACACTGCAGGATTCTTCTTGACTAGGTTAGAAAATGTAATTAATAAATGATAGGATTATTTATGGTTCACGGTGCCAGATTGGGAAATACAATGATATACAGAATGAGCTAAAAATTATTCTTACAAGCAGCATCTTGGTTCTTAATACATGGATTGGATTGTCACATTACTTGATATGGTGTGGTGAACTCCTGATGGCATTCATAGGACATCATTTTGTTTGTCAACCTAGCTCCTCTGTGTGCCAATAAAAATGGACATGCTCCTTTGAGAACAGAGTTAAATGAACACTGACATGTTAATCTTTGTCTTGTTGAGGTAGAGCAGTATTTGTGTTTGTGCTTACGTTTGACTACATTAGTGATTATCCAAAGCTCGTAATGGAAACTGGAAGATGGTTACAATTGATAAATATGAAGCAAACCTCCTTAAGAATTTATCCTGTTAGTACTGATGAGGAAAAAATGCCTGGTAAATACAGATAGGTTTTCTCACTGTTAAGTTGTCAGCTGGCATGTATTTATTTATGGACAAAGTGCCTGGTCAAGCATGATTGGAGTCAGAATCTTACTATGAACTTCAAAACCTGTAGAATGAAGGTGTAAGAGAAAAAATGTGCTAAATGATAACATTTTGTATTAATATTATTATTAACTATTGATTAGGAAATTTTTGTATTACAAAATGCATTTCTATGCAGTTATACAGAAAACCAGCACAAATCTGATGCAGCTTTCCTATCAACCATGGTTTATTCAGATAATAGACTGGTCTCAGTCAAAAAAATACAGGCTCTACTTAAAATGTACTGTGTACAAATTCCATCCTTAGCTACTTATCAGCTCAGATCTCCTTTGAAATGCTTTTCCATAGTCATTAGCATTTCAAGAATGATTCTAAAATACATTAGTGCATGCAGTTGATACATTCAGCTATGGACTAATGAGAGAATTAGAAAATGCTCTCTAGTCTAGGTTGTTTTGAGTCCCATAACTTCAGAATTTCAAACAGTGAGGAACAAGAAACAGTGAGGACATGAGAATAATGGAGGACATTTTGTATCGTATTGTTTTAACAATATTTTGTTTAGAATATGAGTAAACTTATCTTTTTGTATGTGTGAATATGCATGCCAGTGACTTTTGGTTTTTGTTCTTAGACTAAGACCTTTTTTTTCACTGTAGCTAACTAGATTATAGTTGTAAACACTACCGTAACAAACATGGTCCACTAGGACTATGGACTATTTCCTTGTTAGAAGTAGAGGTGCAGGCATTCACATAATCACAGAATGGTTGAGGTTGGAAGGGGCCTCTAGAGATCATTTAGTCTAATCCCCCTGCTCCAACAGGGACGCCTAGAGCATGTGGCGCAGGCTGGCATCCAGGAGGGTTTTGAAGACCTCCAGAGATGGAGACTCCACAGACTCCCTGGGCTGCCTGTTCCAGTGCTCTGCCACCCTTTCAGGAAGAAAGTTCTTCCTCATCTGGAGATTGAACTTGCAGTGTTTGAACTTGTACCCATTACTCCTTGTCCTTTCACTGACCACCACCAAGAAGAGTTTGGCCTCCCTAAATTCTCCCTTCCTGTATTTATGCATATTGATCAGATCTCCTTTCACTCTTCTCTAGGCTAAAAAGGTCCAACTCAGTCCTCATAATATAAATACTGCAGTCCCTTAATCATCTTTGTTGCTCTCCGCTGGACCCTCTCTAGAAGCTCCACATCCTTATTGTACTGAGGAGCCCAGAACTACACACAGTACTCCAGGTGTGGCCTCACCAGAGCTGAGCAGAGGGGCAGGATTCCCTCATTTTATCTGTTGGCAACACTCTTCCTGCTGCAGGCCAGGGTCCCATTGACTTTCATGGCCACGAGAGCACACTGCTGCCTCATGGTTAACTTGGTTTAAAATAGGACTCGCAGGTCCCTCTCTGTGGAGTTGCTCTCCAGCAGGTCAACCCCTAATCTATACTGATGCCTAAGATTATTCCTCCCCTGGGGAAGTACTCTGCAGTTGTCCTTATTGAAGCTCAGGAGGTTCCTCTCTGCCCAACTCTCCAGCCTGTCCAGGTCCCTCTGGATGGCAGCACAGGCCTCCGGATTGTCCACCACTCCACCCAGCTTGGTGTCATCCACAAACTTGCTCCGGGTACCCTCTGTGCCCTCGTCCAAGTCATTGATGAACAGTTTGAACAGCAGCAGGCCCAGTACTGACCCCTGTGGCACACCACCAACCACAGGCCTCGATCCCATTTATCACTGCCCTCTGAGCACTGCCATCCAACCAGTTCTCAATTCACCTCACTCTCCACCCATCTAACTCATACTTCCAGAGCTTCCCCATGAGGATGCAATGGGAGACTGTGGCTGTCCTTAAGTATCTTCTGAATTAGATGCAATACAAAATGGATGCTGGAATTTATGCAAAACTATGTATTGGAAAATGTCAAAAGACTTTAAAGATTTCAAAAAGAAGATGAAATAATAGCAAAACATGGTGAACTGGGGAAAAGATCAACTTTTTTTCTTTAAGCTTTGAAAAAATTTCAAAATAGAAACATGAAATTTTGCTCAGTAAATAAAATTAAGAGGTTGCTCCTCTTTACCTACATTTGTGTTTCTGTGTATCAAACATACAAATGAATGGTTAAAGAGGTTTTAACCTTTCTCAAATACAACTCCTGGAGTATGAAGAGTATTTGAACTTTGTTGTGATATATTTCTCCTTTGCCCTAAAGTTTCTTTTACCCCCTTACCCTCCTCTTTTTTTTTTTTTTTTTTTGTCTGGGATGATATACATTTGTGCTCTGTGATAAGGCATGTCACATGGAACATCAGTGCTTTTCAGTCTTCTTCAGTTTGCAAAGAGTCTGTTTAATCCCAGGCATGATTCTAGAGGGAATAGTTCTTGATAAATTTCCCACCCCTTTATTATTATTATGCCTTTATTGCTCCTTTTTGTGTGTATGAGCAAGTCTTCTTGTAAGAAGTGTAACACTATTTATTTAAAGGTGTTGTAAAGCCTACTTGCGATATCACCTTTGATCTGTGCTAGCATTGCTGATCTGCTGCTCCTATATCAGTTCTTCATCCTCAAGAGGGGACAACGGCCCTTGAAGGAACTCTGGGATGGAAGACAACAAACATCTCCCTTTGAAAAGTCATGATTGGAATATCTCTCTTTCTTTCAAAGAGACATACTACGCTTAATGTCACTTGATGTCAGTATCTCCTATGGGTCCTTTCCTTGGAAAGTTATATTACTTTCAACTCTCACCACAAGGTCAAAACTGCTTTATATGCTGCTATTTGAGCTTCTTTGCTGTTCTTGTAATGCTTCAAGTAGTCATAGCTCTGGGGATAGCCTCCAATTTCTTTATTTATTACAGTTGTTTTGGCTGGAGTTTTTTATTATTGTTTTTTTTGTTTGTTTTTTTTTTTCTTTGCATGGATCCTGCATTTGAGAAAAAAAGAAAGAGAACTCCTTTGAATTAGCCCTTCTGGATAGGTATATATTTCTCATTTTTCCAGCTGGCAGTTAGTAAGGATGTTATGGTTGTTCTGAACCTGTCTTCCAAGATTTCAAGAGGGAAGATATCAAAGATATGCTTTTTCTTCCCTTATAACTATGCTTGGAAAGAGACACTCTTAGATTCTAAAATAGCAAAAACAGCACATGAGGGAAAGTATCATCTCTACTGATCCAAACAAAACAAGACTAAGTGTTCATCTTTCTCCAGGAATCTTCTATTTCCTCTCAAATTTCCTAAAGGATGAAGTGAACATGCTATAAAAAGCATGTTAAAAAAAGTATGGTTTGTAATATTTTGCAAAGTAATTGTCAAATTAATATTTCCAAGCAGAGCTTTGTTTGAATAATATTTAGCCAATATCTGACTTGTAAGGAACACTGGTAGTTTTCCTGTTTGTTTAATTGCGTGATTGAATTCAACGTTTTTTGTATTTTTTTGCTATTTCTTGCTGATTGATATTAGGTCAAAAACCTAAGACATTCAACAATTTTTCCGTCAATATTTTCCTCTCTTCTTTTGTGTCCTCTTCCCCGGAGGTTTTAAATCATTTTGCTTCATTCACCCATGAAGAAAAGTTCCTTTACATGCAGTTACAGCAGGTTCTTTGCTGGCTTTATCATGCTGGTAGCATATCTATATAAACACCTGAGGAACATTTGTTTTTTTAATGACCTAATTTCTGTTAAGATATTTCTTTTTTAGCTCGATTTTCTTATTTTTAATTTGCTTTGCCTCAGCTCATCTAATGCTTTGTGATTAGTCCCCTGTATGGATGCATGAGGGAGAAAATATCTAATGTTATTTTTAGTGGTGGATGAATAGTCTATTTTTAATCAGAGAGTTTTTCATTTTCCATTTCAGGAGCCGACTAATGCATCCTCTCATAAATACATGATGTCCTCCTCCCTCACCCCTGTATGAACACACACCTGCATAAATGTCAATTTAGGCGAGTCATGTGTTCTAAAATTTAAAAAGACTTTAGGTACTTTCAACCATCTATTTTTCATAAATTGCAGGGCATTTGTCCTCTGGTAGATCAGTGCTGAGACCAAAATCACTAGTCGCATTTGAAAATCAAGTCAAAGGGCCAAAATAAGCCATTTCTGAAGAGTGAGACAGAACAAAAGTGCCTTGCCGCAGCTTGGGTTCTTGAAGATACTGAGGGTCTGGGGGGCAGATTGTCATTTCTATAGTTGCTACTTCTCTTAATAACAAACATAGTTTGTGGCAAAGTAGAGACCAAGGAGTACAAGCTCACCTGTCTCTTTTAAATGAAATGATTGGAAAGGTACCTTAAATCATTCCTTGCCATGCATACTGAGAAAAATGCCCACTAAATTAACTTGAATGTGCTATGTGCACATAGCATTCTTTGCCTACACTGCATATAGGGGCATTGCTTATGAGCTGGCACAAACTTGAAGTATTCATGAAGCAACTCGTGATACAGTTTTCAGTCTTTCATTAAGCCTTTATTTCTCCCTTTCTCTCTAACCCAGCTCTTATTTGCTTTCCTTTTCTTAACATTATGCAGCTCAGCTTCTTTTGATCTTGAATATAGTCATTTCTCAAGCTATTGTATCAGCTATGAGTTTTTTATTCTTCCTAGAAGTATGTTGTGGCACATCACCTGCAGAAGGCTCTATCTCTACACATACTTTCTAAACCCATTTCATTATGCATATGAACAATCCTTGCCTGTAAGCAGTGTGCCATCTCTTAGCTATGTAGCATGGAGTTAATAGTACTTTGCTTCACAAACTCTGTGAGTGACAGAAGTTTGGCTGAGTGAATTGGCTGTGCCCCTAGTGAGCAATCTGACCATTCCAAATAGACGTACCATGACATCATATATTCTCTCTGTCTCTCAGTCTCTTTCTCACCAAGTCATCCGTAGAATGAGGATACACAGTAGGGTATTTGTGTTTCATTTAGGATCAGTAACCAAGTCACGTGTGAATTACACAGGTCAACAGAAATGGAGGTTAAACTTTGGTCCACATGCATTCTTCCTATTCATCAGAAATTGCAAACAAAACAAACATAGGCATCACTCCTGACATTTATTAAATATTATTAAAATTACTTTGTTGTAAGGAGAACAGTAAGAGGAAGAATTATATCTTAAATATAAAGCTTATTTGATATGATTCCAAGTCATTAGAGTGGCCATCTTAACAGTCTTAATGCAACTTGTCTCAGTAGAAAGATGCTACAGTATTAAATGGTCAGATCACACACTGAAGGAAAGAAAGTCTCAATAGAAAAACGAGGAATTCTTCTTTCTAATATTCCTAAAACTTTTGCGTGGATTTCTGAAGGAGCCTAATATGGGACAATTCTCTCTCCCTCAAACTGATCCCTCTGGTATGTTTTGGCTTTTTTTGATTCCTCACTCTCATCTTAGTTCTATTTCCTTATTAATCTAGTTTCTATCTCTACTTTTAGGCTTCTCACATCAATTGCTCTTTTTTCCTCCTGCCCTCTTCCTGATTCCTGGCTCCTGTGATGCCTGTATTGCCATCTCTGACTGGCTCAGCATCCCATTTCTGGAAAAATGTCAGTGCTCATCACTGATTCTCACATCCAGTATTTTTTCCCATGCATTTTACCCTTGGTGGACTATTAATTTGTAATTTGTGCCACCCAATTCTAGTCAGTAGCATCTCTACCTCCAGAACTTTCTTCTAAATTGCATGTTTTTTTTCAGCCATTTCACACTAGCTGCTTTTCCCAGGTGCTGCCCACAGTTTATTTTATGGAATATTTTATGGAATATATTCTTGCTTCCAAAAGACTTAATTCCTGTGGTGGTTATGTTTTCAAAAGGGCCTCAACTATTTTAGCTTGTATGTGAACTAAGGTAACAGTGGTTCTTGTTTAACTCAGAGAATTCTGATTTCTTTTAATATATAAAATAGGGTGGAAAGCACAGCTCTGGGAAGATAAGAAATTATGTGTATTAACATGTCAAAATGACCTGAGAAATGTTTTTTAGGCCTGGAAATATCTTTTTATTTTTTTTCCCAACTGTGTCAATCTAATAAATTATATTGCCTACATGCCCTGCCTTTTGAAATGGTATAGAATAGTGAAAAGACAGTTAGAAACAAGCAAGAAGTATCAGAGATATTATGAAGTAATGAAGGCGCTGGCATCATCACTGTAACTGCAGCCTGCTGAGATAGATAATTAGTTTGAATGCTAGCAAAATATAATGCAGCTTTGAAAAAAAGGAGTGGTGAGAATACAGCGAATCAAGGGAAAAAGAAATGAATGTGATCATCCAAATGCAACCACCAAGACTGGAGAAGAGTGAGAATGAAAAATGTTGGATATTTGAAATTGGGAATGAGAGTGCTTTGAGTTAACAAATGCAGCAAAATACCCATAGCAGAAGAAAATATTAAATTACATAACTTTACTATCTAGGCCCCTAGCAAGACAAAGAGCATCCTGAATCTACATCTCATGACATCAAATTTTGTGTTGTTAAAGAGATAAAGGAGGCAGTCTGATGATAGGTTTTCTTTTCTAATTTTTGAATTATGAAATTTCTGAAATGCTGAACAAATTATCCTTCATATTCTACATCAAAAACGCTATTACACATTTTTGCTTTCTACCAAATTCTTAATTAAATTGTGACATGGATACATATTTTTCCGTTGTAGAAACCACTTATTGGGTGATAGAAACTCAGAAATTTTTTTGAAGTTGTCACAAACTGGACTACAAACCTTTATTTACTTCAAAAGTTTTTCAGATGCAAACTTCTAGTCAAATATGAGGAAGAATCAGTCTAACTAGTTTGAAATTTATTTAGTTAATAGCTTGAATTCTACTCCTTCTGCCCAAATCCTATTGCAACAGTTTTAACAGTTTCTCAATAGAAACTTATTGAAAGATTAGTCATAAATACTGTACTGATTATTATTATTATGAACAATTTGTTCATTGCATTAGAGATATTAGAGATATTAGAGTGGAAAGGCCAATTAGACCCGTTAACTCATCTTTTTATGAGTAAGTTGATTGGAAATTACTGAAGCATAGCGATTGTAAGTGGCTTTTTATGTAATGCCAAGCTAAAAGAGATATTCAGAGATGCATTAAGCATGTGTACCTGGCACACATAATTTGTTTTAAAATTACATGTTAATTTGAAGAAGCGAAACATAAACACTACTCAGACTTCTGTACATTATTTCTCCAAACTGTTTACATATTTAAGTACTGAACGGTAAAATAGCAGGCCAGATTCTGTGAGTGAAGACTAAAACTACAGGTGACATGAGTTACTGGGATGTAATATACATATTACATAGATAGATATAGAGTGATATATCATGAGGATATTGCTAGAATGACTCAAGGATTAAGAATCATAGAAGTTTTATGGTTGGAAAACACTTTAAAGATTGTTGAACCTACCATAAACCCTTCAACATCATATCTGTTAAACCATGTCCGTAAGTGCCTCATCTACACATTGCTTGAACACCGCCAGGGACGGTGACTCCACCACTTCCCTGGGCAGCTTGTTCCAAGGCTTCACCACTCCGTCTGTGTAGGAATTTGTCATAATATCAGGTGAGGGCCCAAAACTGAACACAGTATTCAAGATGCGGCCTCACCACTACCAAGTATGGGGGGAACAATCACTTCTCTGGTCCTGCTGGCTACACTGTTCCAGATACAAGCCAGGATGCCTCTGGTCTTCCTGGCCACCTGGCCACACTTCTGGCTCATATTCAGCTGACTGTCAGCCAACACCTCGAGATCCTTTTCTGCTGTGCATCTTTCACAGCCACTGTACAGTAAGCCTATATGAGATTGTTGGGACAGAAATACAGGACCTTGCACTTGGTCTTGTTGAACCTCATACAATTGGTTTCAGCCTATCAATCCAGCTTGTCCAGATCCCTCTGCAGAACCTTACTACCCTCAAGCAGATCAACTCTTTCTCCCAGCTTGGTGTCATCTGGAAATTTGCTGAAGGTGCACTCAATTCCCTCATCCAGATCATCAATAAAGATGTTAAAGAAGACCAACCCCCAACACTGACCCCTAGAGAACACTGCTCATGACCAACTGCCAGCTGGATTTGACTCCATTAACCATTGCTCCTTGACTGTGGTTTCACATACACAGCGTGAGTCACTGTGAACACAGTCTAGTGCCAGTGCCTGCAAACATGCTGTTAGGGTTAGTGCTCATCTCTACTGGCATTCCTAGAGTAATCAATGACTCCTTGAATATTTTTTGACTGGCTGCAACTTGTGGTGGAGCTGAATGTTGTCCTGGTACTGGCAGCTAGGAGGGCTGGGGAGGATTGCTATAGACAAATTGAGACAGAAACACCTCAGTCACATCCGTTAAATCTATATGCATCTTTGATTCTGTGACTTCCAGACTCCCCCCAATATATTTATCAGCATAGCTACTTTTTAACTTGCAAATGTTATCTGGTTTTCTTTTTTGTTTTCTCTTTCCTGACATATCTATGAGCAAAAATTTTTTTTTTTCAACTTCTTTCAGTTACACAAAGTCAAAAATTTATTGTAAGTGCAAAATCCTTAACAAAGCATTCTGTATGTATACATGAAGATTACACATATACATTTAGATATATTTAACACAGAGCTAGAAAGACATCTTAGACTTGATGTATATACAATAAATTTAGTTCTCAGAAGTATCAAAACCGGTTCTTTTATTACTTTCACCAGTCTTTAGTGGTACTAAAATTCATGATTTAGCTAAATTTCTGAGGTATGCAGAATACGTATTTATGAAGCAGGCATTTGTAAGATACCCCTATGATTCACTTGTGTAAGGAGATCTCAAATACTGCAGGCAAGATATATTAGTGAAATTTTAGAAGAGTTGTGATCACATCAGGAAGGGAAATCAAATTCAAACTTAATCTCTAGCAGTGATAGCCCTGAATGTAAACACTTTTCATGATATGACTATTCATAAGATTCACAAAACAAAATTTACAAGAGAGGCCTATCTGTAAACTCTAGAGACAGTTTAGGAGAGAACTAAAGGAGAGAACAAAAAGCAAGAAAAAATCCAAAGTATAATAATCAGGGGCAGCTAAAACACATTATAAATTGAAATTTTGTAGATCTTCTAGAAATGAAGTATAGTCTTATGCTAAGTGCATAATATATTTATTTGGATTCAGGCCAACATTTGCATGTCTTTAGTGTAAATATGACATCTCTATGGCAAGTTTGAAATCAAATGGCTCTATACAAAATAGCAGCAGCATTAATTAAGCATATACTTTTCTAGTTATGTATGAAACTATGTCTATTAATCGTATGTCAGAATGGTTTTTATTTTGATGGGGATTCATCGGTACAATCCTTCTCCCAACTTTTTCTTTGTCTATATAGTCAATTATTTAAAAGACATTAGTAGAGCTGAAGAGGACTACAAGAAGTCCCTGAATAAGAGAGTAGTTTGTTACCCTTATCAAGCCTATTTTTCTTTCATCAATTCTGTAAATGCAACCTGAGTTTAAGCTATCCTTAGCATATTCAAAAGGTAGATTCTGAACTGATTGCTTGTAGTAACTAGTCTGACTTTGGTGTGACTTGCTCACATGCAAGTGTAGGTATGGGACTGAGCACACATTTAAAATATATATAAAGCTGAAAAACTGATCTTCACTGATTGCAAGATTGTCTGCCTGGTTATACCTTTCAGAAAATTAATAGTAGTGTTACTTTAATTAAAACATTTCAATTACCCATGTTTAACAATGCGGACTTTTTCATGAATGCTTGTGACATTTGTTTATCTGAACATATTTAAAATCACTCTAATGTAATGACTTATCTACCATTTCTAAACATCTTCTTTTTAATAGCTAATTAGAAAATAATCATGATTATTTCTCCTCTTGAAAATCCTGGGTCTCTGTGTTTATCTGTGATTTTTATACCCCTCTAGCTGCAAGTGAATTATTTGGACTCAGATTTTGCATGCAGTAGGATAGCATAAAAGCACTATGGTATATTCAGCCATCTTGGCATTGTCATTTGAGTCTGGTTTTAATTAAAAGTCTGCCTTGGAGTATGTCAAGTGCTCCTGTATTTTTGCCATTCTTCTTATCTCTATGGCAACAAAAATATTTCAACATTTACATGGGCATCATATTCTTTGCTAATGTACTATCTAAACTGTTTGTATGCTGAGAAGGGGAACAGTAGAGATTGGCTTCTGCTGGCTGGGATGCAGGAGTTGTCAAGACAACCAAGAGGCCTAAGGATGTCCTTACTAGTAGCATTAAATTGAAGCTTTAAATTAATTCACCCTCATGTGTTTTTGTAGCATATGCTGTTAATTGAAATAATAGGAATGACCTTCCCTGTACATTCAGAGCACCTGTCCTATTAAAATTGCATGTGCTATTTACTTAAGTACACTCATCTATCAGACAAATCTAGCGTGAAATAGCGGAAAATGGAAGACACTTATATTGTACTGCTATGTATTGACTTGTAGTAATAAGAGAAGCAGCTTTTCTTGTGTCAAGCTTGAGATAGTAGTGATGAACATTTTATTCTGAAACTTCATTTATTCCTGCTTACCACTCAAGAACCCTAAGTCTGCATAACTCCAGACACCACAATTTATTCTACACTACAGAATCTAATTGAAATGAATAGTTAATTTTTTTTGTGACTGAATATCCTTGAAGAATGAAAATTTTCGTTTATGCAAGAGTCTTTTTCTTCTCAATAGAGATAACCCACTAGGAAACTGCTACTTTGTCTTCGAGTGATAGTCTTCCACAGGTTCATTTTGTGAGATTATTTTAAATTCATTTTATAATAGTTTCATACAGGAGCTAATTGAACAATTTTATGCCTGATCTGCTAGATTCACACAGCCAAATGTTAAAGGAGAAAGGTTGTTTGTTTATATGTATTTTCTTCTTCAAAAGACAACATAAACTGCAACAGCTATTTTGATAAAATTCACAAGAAAATCACTTGATGCTTGCGTAAGTTGTATATTCAATCATTTTTAAACTACATGTTGGCAATGATGCAATAAATTTAAAACACAAGTTTCAGTCATCTAACCTCATGGCACACTTTTCATATTATATGAAGGAAAAGGAACATTAAGCTATCATTACTCTTATACGTTTAAGTAGGCATATCTATAATAAATTTAGGAATCTTTAATATTCCCCAGTACTGATACACAAAACTTTGTAGTTAGGCTGATTTTTGCCAGCTGAGATTCTGATCACTAAATGAGTGAACTCTTGGAGCTGGTTTGTTGGTCAGGAAACTGTTATTCAATTTTCTTTATAGATTCAGAAGAAGAGTTGATTAATTTATGGATTATCTCAGAATTTCTAAGACTACTTTTTATTAAATTTGGAATTTTTATCTCCCTGTGTTTTAGAATGTGGGCAAAGTTTCTTGGGAATTCAATGTTATAATGACTAGAACTTGTCTCTGAGGAACAATAAATCATCTGTCACAATCATATTTCACTGTGTGCAGAAACTACTATAATCCACTAACAGAATGTTAAAGAAATTGAGAAAAAAAAAGAAAAAAAAAGAAAAAAGAATACTGGGCAAACATGAATACCACAGCATGAATTGGAAATGATATAAATTATTTTATTTCCGTCTTTTTGAAGGGATTGATTACTGTGAGAAGATAGGAGGCAGATAGGTACCCTTATCAAGAGTGGCACCTTCTATACAACATGTGACAGGGATGCAGCAGTCTGCAAATCAACACTGGATATGCCTGCATCCAGTTTATTGTGTGCATGTTAATGCACACTCCCACTGGTATTTGAAACATCTGCAAATGCTCAGCACATCTGAAAATCAGGCCAGTTAATTCTAGGTGCTTTAAATATAGATTAATGATCTTAAATTCAGGTATACAGGTTTGAGTGTTTTGCATTGAACCTTTCATTCAGTCCACAATCCACATTGCTGCATAGCAATGATATGGAAGAGCAATATATGATTATGGAAGAACAATTTGTAAAAATAAACCCATAGCATAAAACATCAGCATTAAGATCACTTTAAACTATAGCTCCCAAGCCATAGTTGTCTAACATTTTACTAAACTTCAACTGGCAAATTGCTGCCTCACTCTCAATGAGTCTATATTTAAAACAAAGGCCTCATTATCCTGGCACCATGTGGGTCAAAAATACCCATTTGTCCCAATCATAGCTTAACACAATAAGACAAAAGTGCTATTGGTAACACTGAAGCCATCTAATAGTTAACACTGAAGACATCTAACAATATCAAGATGTACAATCGCATAAAAAGCACAGTGCCCCTAAACCCTGTTTGACAATATTTTCATTGTTTTCAGCAGTACTGAATATTTTACTGATTCTCCTTTGATATTCTCTCTCGGTGCTTTTGTAATGAGCTGTCCATTAGCTGCATCATATACCTGTGGTGAACAGGAATTATGCAGCAGCAGCATTCCAAGGTGTGGAAGATCCCTTGGGCAAACAAAAAATCACCCCTTCACACTCTTTCTGGACAATCCAGACAAAACAGAGCTCCACTATAGCTGTTGTAGGTGCGTGAATATGATACCAAATTCTGATATAAAAGGGATGCAAACAAAACCAAAGGGATCAATATGAATAATTTGAACTTCTTGAACTCTAAAGGCAATTTTCCCCTTTTTTTGAACGGCAAAGGAATTCTAAAGTATCATGTAACTCATTTTTAAAACCAATGGAAGCAAATTGCTGTGATTGCTACAGTGGAGTTAGAAGTAGGAATTGAATTCTGAAAGAAAATGACAGACAAATGTACAGAGAATAGTGCTCTAGAATCTGTAGGCTTGGCATCAGACTGGGAGTCACTGAAATTTTAGGATGCAAGACTTTGTTACAGATGGATGTGAGAGTACAGCTTTTTCAATCTCTTGTTAAGACAGAAACTGATAGTGGGAGAGTCTCACTGGAGGAACCAAAGACTTCTTAAGGGTAAAGAAAATGTTACTGATTTCTATGAGAAATGGTCCAGTGTCAAGTGTCTCTTTTGGATGAGGATATGAGAAGTACAGAATGACAAGGGCCAAAAATCAGGCAGAGCAGTGAAAATACTCTGTCATAGTAGATTGGACACTTCAGCTTCATCTGGATGATTTGATCTATAAAGTCATGTAAAAGTTTCTTACAGCAATAAAATAAAATTTGTTGAATCAAATTTCTGCAAGTCACTGGGACATCTGGATTATTTTTTTCCATTTTAGACCCATATACAGATTTCTGGGCACCTGGGTCAGGTGGGGCTTGCCTACACAACTGTCAGCCTGTGTAAATCAGTATGAAATCTGTACTGAATCTAAACAAGCACAATATGACTCTGTCTCAGTCATCTGTTAAAATAACATGGAAAAATATTTTTATAATTTAGTCTTGAATTTATAATTTAGTCTAGCTTCTTTCCTTACTTCCTAATGATGCCTGGAACTGCAGGTATAAGCACAGCTCCAGACAAACTACTTAAAAAATATTTCATGTTTCAAGTTTTTATATCTAAATATTATTAAAAATATCTGATGTCATTTTTTCCTCCATTCTGCTCTCCCCTCAATTTTGTTCCCTCTTTTTAGGGCATGCATGTGGCATGGCAGAATCCCCTTATTAAAGCAGCTTGCCAGTGTTTTTTCTGTCTTCAGCACCGTGGGATATTTCATTGACACTCAGGATCTCCTTCGATATTCTCTCTCTGTCTCTCTTGACATTTTTGCAAGGAGGGAGAAAGAGGTTGGGGGAAGGTGCATATAATGCTTCCACTGCTGAGCAGTATGAATTATATCTGCTGGAGTAATAGTGTGAAGTGGCAGGGATCCGTTTTGATGAATCTCATGCTGATTTGTAGCCCCAATTCTAGCTGTAGGTAACACTGAACACCTGTTTGGAGTACTAGAGAGATGGAATAAAGCTCTGTACTGTAAATGTGCTGTGTACTGTAGCTGTTTGTTTGTTTATTGTCACATGGTAATTAATTTGCAATTATATTTAGAAACATTCCGGAAGAGAAGTGCATTATAATTCCTACCACCCAGAACGAGGCTCAGCAGTGATACTGGTTAGACTCTGAACTAGTTGATTCTCTCTTTTTCTCATCACTGATTGCTTTTTTTTCCTTTTGTCTCAGCATAAAACAGCAGGTTACAAAAGGGAGATCTATAGAAATTCACACCCGGCTGCTAATGGGTCTGTGTTGCTCTAGAACAGTAAGCCCTGAAAATACAACCACATATGTAAAAGAGGTGGCACGAGAATCTACATGATTTTATCTTGTCATTCATTGCATTGCCGCAGCATTCATAGCATTACATCGTAGGAGGAAAGTTTATGAATACAAGCCCCGTTCTTCATCTCCCATCTGTGAATTCCTTTTCTGCACTATCCAAACACTTGCTTCAGCCCATTCAGAAATGGCTTTTAAAAGATTCTGTTTATCATTTCGCATCCTACCCACTTCTGACTGTTGATGTCTCCTTTGAAACCCAAGCTCCCACCCCCAGCCTTTAAAAGCCTCAAAACTCTAACCTCCCTGCTTCTAATGACTCTTGGGTTTTATTTCACCACTTTGGAATTTAGCTCTCTGTCTTTGGGGAAGGAGAGAGAGTGCACACTATTTTTTCTCCCCAAATTCTCCATATTTTCTTCCACTATGCCTTAGATAACTTTCAGAAGTAGAGCCCCACATTTCTGCTAGCACACTGTAAATGGACAGAGAACACATAAGTTCCTGTTTGCCTCAATACCTTCATAATTTGAAAGACTCAATACCTTCATAATATTGAAAGTATAGATGCTACTATACTAGGTCCTGCCACACACGCTTTCAGTGACATTTTAGAATTTGATATTTGATTCTTCTGATACAATTTTTAGACATAGATTCAGAATAAGTGATGGTCTCTTCCTTTCCTTTTGCTTAGAATGATTTTTCTCAGGTCCATAATTGATATAAAAATACTAGATTTTCAGGACAAGTCTCAATCTTTTTCCTTCTATGTGTTTGATTAGATCTGCCATTTTTACCTTTCTGTTCTTTCAGCTGCTTATCGGTATTTCCAATTTCAATGAGTTGGCCTTAGAATATTTTAAACAGATGTATGCATGGCTATTATCAAAAATTAAATTCAAATAGGTATTTATGATTTCATTAAAGTTTTAAGATCAAATGTACCATCTTTGATTCTAATGTTATGTTTATCCTATAGGTACACAAGAAAAAAACATTTTTGTTATGCATGCTAAGATTTACTTTGTAAATACATACTTGATTCTTGAACTAAAAAATGTTTCCTGTCTCCATCTTTACCCTTTTCTTATGGGAAGCAGACTAGACTTCACCAAGGCTAAGGCGCACAATCCATGAATTCCTTCTGAACTCAGAGAAATTATGGAATCACAGGACACTGAAGAGGTTATTGCGGTCAAACAGGAATATTTGAGATATCAATTCCAGCAACACAGCAGAAACAAAGCCCCAAAATGAGCTGAAGCTTACGGCACAAGTGATATGTAGTAAGGGTTGCTAGCAATGCATATGTCTGCATTCTTCTGAATGGTGAATACATAGTCTTGCACTTGGACTGTAGAGCATTTAACAATGGCAGAATGCAGTAAGCCATGATCCAAAATTTGGTTCACACAAAATTTAAAAAATGTATCATTTACTCTCGTCTATTCAATCAACATTTTCATGTTGTTGAGTTAGTTTTTTATTATTTGTTATTTCATAAAGCAAAAAACCTCATAGATTATACTTCAATCTTTATCACATTTTTCATGCAAACATATTGTATTCCAAAATGCCTGATAATTCTCCAAAAAAGTCACGCTAAAAGGAAGTAAGCATTATAGATGGAAGAGAGAAGATGCTAGATGTTGATTTGTGAAACAGCTCTTTTTCTTAAGATTTACAAGACTTTGAGCCCCAGTTATGGCCTCCTGCTCTCGGATAGTAATTTTATCAAAATAAATACATGATTTGGCAGAGAAAGCCTGCATTTACTAGCTGTCTTTAATATTATATTTCATATTATTTTAAACATATTTCTCTGGCTTTTCCTGTGATAGAGACGCTGATCACTGAAATAGAGTACAAGAACATATATCTTTTGACAGTAAAGTAAATAAATCAATATGCCTCAGAATGTATGCTAACTCAATTTACAATTATGTCATGCAAGGAAGAGAAAGCAAAAAATACAAGTCTCCTCTGCAAATCTTTCCAAATACGACATTTCTTTGACATTTTCGCATGCACTGAAAAGTTACTCCTGAGGAATTCATTTCTACTGCTCTCACTTGGTGTCCAACAGTGACTGATATAAATATTTTATTAGGCAAACCTGCAGGTTTCTGAAGATTATATGTCTTATCAAGTTGACCCTTATAATTATGTTGTCTTCTGTAACTGTGGGATCTCTTTTAATTTTGCAGTCTTTTTGTAAATATTGAACCATAAAAAAGTACACAATCATAAGCAAAAGCTAACTGTGAGTAAGAAAAGGTGTAAACAGGTCTCCTATTTGCTCAAGAAGATGCACATTCTGCTTCCGACTGCAGAGAAGTAAATGAAGTCAATGTCTCAGTTATAAGATAGAAACAGATCATAGTGCAATATGATCTTAATTTTTAAAAAAATCTGATTTTCTGGATTGTTTTCCTTTGTTTGCTTACATTTTTAAATAGTCATTCTGGATTTTATTTTTCTCTTTTGATTAAATTATTTGCTTGTTCAGTTTTAAGCAGACTGAATCAAATGAGGGCTTGCAGCTCAAACTAAGATTCAGGTTATATATAGAGAAGGAAATATTCATGAATTCCTCCTTGATATAGGATTTTTAACTTTTTTTTTTAGGAGGAGGAGTTTTATTTTTAATCTTTCATTTACATCATCATGTGGCCTTCTGTCGTAATTATAAAACTACTGTCTTAGGTATTCCCTGACATTTCCCTCTACATTCTGCAGTTATTTACCTAGGCAAAATTTTGACCACTTTTCTCTGGATAGGGGCAGAAATCAAGTAGAGTTCCTGTGAAAAAAGTTGATTCTGAAAGAAAGAAAAACATTTATTTCCTTTGTGAAAGAAGTGAAAGAAGCCATATGCATATATATATTTGTGTGTATATATATATATATGCCTTTGTACAATCTATTTGATGTAGTGATATGACACAAGTCATCAGATCATGGAAAAGGAGAGGAGCTAAAATATTAGCCCTTTTACTTAATATAGACATTTTGGGGAAGGCGGAGCACATTCATTCCATTTGAACTCAGTACATAGCTAACGTATCTATTTTAGTACTATTCCTTTTTAAGCAATGAAGATAAACAAGCAATTCCAGAAAATGATTCAGATCTTAAATGAACTGAATCATCCTCTTAAAGTATCATTTTATTAATTTCTATAGACTATAGAAACAACCACAACCATAATTAAGACACCGTGACTAGATATCTGCATTTAAGTGGGATAGACCTTTACCCATGAATCAGTGGGTGTTGTGTTTTGGCTGCTATATTGTGGCTGATCTTGTGCCTACCAAGCAGGAACAGTCTGAATATTTTTAAAGACTTCAGCCTTTTCTTCTCCTTCAGGCTGTTTGCTCAGACTTTTCTAACAAGATATGACCTACCATTCCAGAAATGTCCACTAGGACAGAGAGCATCTACTTTTAACTCATTTCTTCCCTGATGTCGTATAAGACCAGGGAGAAGTTTAGTAATGTAATGGGAAAGATTTTTAGATGGCTCTTTGGTCCTTGTTAATCTAATTGTAAGCATCACTAAGGAGTTGTGTGCTACCTAGAATTTGTTACTTACATCCATCACTCAATGCTGCACAGAATTTGCTGAACCTTCACTTCAAGTGGAATCAAAATAATAGTCTAACACCAAGGTGAATCTTCTCATCAGATTCTATGAAGAAGCCTTTCAACAAGCATCTTTGGTAACTCCCACTGAAACAGCTAGCCACACTAGTTTGGATGTATCATTGCACTGGATGTATCAATGCCTGGGTTAATCATTGTATGAAACTTGTCATGAGCATTATCTCTTTTATGCCTGTCCTCTTTGCTGTTTCTTTTTGGGCAGGGTACATCACTTGGGACTGCTAGGTTTGAGCCTACTGAGGTTTGGCTCAAAGGGCATTTTGGACACATCTAGCTCTTTGTGTCACCTTGAAACCTCACCAGAAACAAATTTAGGTTATAGCGTAGACTAGGAGGACTTGGCTAATAAGCACTATATCTAGTGTTCATGGAAACTTCACTGAGATGGGAAATCATTTAGTAGAATCAGCATAGTAAACTGATGTGCAGGAACTGATTGAAATTGGCAAGGCTTTTTCTTTTCAAATATTGTAAGACACTGACTTGCTAGAAGATACCATAAAGTTGTGTGCATAAAAACTGAAATGCTGTTTCTGTAATGTAAGTGACTGTGACTATAGCAGGCTTTATAGTTATTTGCACTTACAGAAAAAGTGTAGTTATTGACTTAGGTATCTCTTCCTTATTGTACAATAGGAAACTAAATTTTCACCATCCAAAAGTGAATCCAAGCAACACCTGTACAAAGGTAAAGAACTTTATTTCACAGTGTACTGTTGTTGTGAAAAACTATGTTCTTTCTGTAGTCTTTGTGTATTGCAGAAGATAGGTATCACATAGGCTGTATCCAAATATTGGCAATATTTCATAGAAAGCAGACTCACTTTAAATAGACTCTGAATCCAATTTAATTCAATGCTATATATCTGGATTTCAATTTATTTTTCCTTAAATATGCAGGACAAGACTCAGAGCTTTTTCATTTTTAAAGGATGAACAACCAGAGCATTATGACACATTTACATAATGCTTAATTTCTGAAGCAGGGAAATTAGAAAAATATATAAAATATATTGAGCCTAGAATTTAGATCAGGATTCAGCTCACAGAAGACACTGGATCTAGCCATATGGTAAGATATGAGTAAAAGTTTACATGCATGATGACACAAGGTCATATAGCTCAGCATCCTGTAGCATTGGTCCCTAATACAGAGAGCTGTGTGGTCAGGAAGATTTACAGCACCGTTTGCTAGAGGTTTTTAGGCCTTGCAGTATATTGCTGTAATGAACCCTAGACACAGTAGCGGTAACATATCTTTTTCTATAGTCTTTCATGCATTGAATACTGTGTTTATAACAGCTCATTTGATGTACAACAAAATCTCGCTGTTCCTCCAAGAAATTTCTGTTTCTTCATCAGCTGTGCTTTCATGAGAGTTTCTCCTATTGGTTAATGTTTTGTAAAGTGTTTTGAAGATGAAAGCACTAAATGCTTGGTGTTATTACTACTATTGTAGAGCATGCTGTAGGTATGCAGAATGAAACTATTCATGGAAAGCAGTTACTTCACATGCTCACACTGAAATAGCTTGTGCCATGTTTATGCCTACTGTAAATTCAATGATGTTGGATGACATCTATCAGATCTGAATCTGCTCCTTTTCATTTTTATCTGCAACAATTTATATCAAATCAAGGTCACACTGAGGCCCATTTCAATAAAAATGTCTGTCTAAAGAACCACTGAAACACCATGAGAATTTGCTTTCAATGACATATATATCCCAAGTGTTTTTGAAAGGTGTTTGAAAGGTTACCATTAAAGAAAACCTCTCCTTTTTTTCACTTATTGCACTGGAGGAAACATTTGAAAGCTGTTCACTCCCATGAAAAGTCACTACAACATAGACTTCCAAAGAGCATAAGTCACTTTCAGAAGTGGGCCTTAGACTTCTAAGTTATTCATCTACTCTTGAAGATTGCATCCTTTCCAGCAATGAGAAATAACAGTGCACCTTTAGCTATCATAATGAAAGCTTTATACTTCATGAACTGATAGTTTACTTGAATGGTGAATAAAATGGTGAAATAAAAGATTATGGAAAATGAAAGGGAGGCTGGAGGAGAGGAAAAATATATATTTATGTCAATTCTGCACCTGGTAGTTTGTTTGTTTGTTTGTTTGTTTCCCTATGGTGCTTAAAACAATGAAGCAGACAAAATGTGGTGATTTTAGTTATTCAGAACTCTTGTAGGTATTTTATCCTGGGAGGGTATTCTGCACTCTGGATCCTGCCTGAACACATCAGATTATTAATATAGTATAGGTTTATGTTTCTGAGTTAGACCATAACCACAGTCACATGTGCATGAGATAGACTTTGTAGTCATGATGAGATAATTTTTTAAAAACTTCTTAGAACTTAAAAAAATTAGGGGAATAATTTACAACTCAGTGACCACCAGCAAGTTATAGGTATGGGTAAGCCAAAGATAAGGAAAAATCTAGGTCTATTTCTCCATATTAAATCTTTCCAGAACAGTAAAAGCTAGCATGAAAGAATGTTCTGGCTTGATTTTTACTGGCTTTCACAAAAGAGAATTTATCTAGACTTTAGACAGCCTATCAAAGCCATGTTACTTAGTCAAAAAACTAGACAAAAAAGAACACATCACATCAACTTTTACATTTTATGACTAGCACAAAAAAAGTTAAAATGCATGTTAGATATGCTCTTATATTCTTTCCTTCCCATTAAAAGAGATGATCAGTAGTTTGGCATAAATGAAGTCCATTTAAAGTGTGTATTCTCTGAGAAGTTGGTCATGTCTGCTGGTTTACTGGTTGGCAAAAGAGGGACTTGAATCTTAGATAAAGTATCACAGAATCACAGAATCTATAAGGTTGGAAGGGACCTCTAGAGATCAACTAGTCCAACCTTCCCGCTCCAGCAGGCAC
>JAUBOD010001120.1:19592-43243 GCA_032353885.1 Nothura maculosa | reverse complement strand
CCGAAAAAAGCTTGGCCCCCTCTTCCCTACAGTCCCCCTTCATGTATTTATACATGTTAATAAGGTCCCCTCTTAGTGTCCTCTTCTCTAAGTGAGATAACTTTAATCCATAACTTTAAACATATGCAGTGGGGTTTACCACATCTATACTATCCAGCTTATGCTCTTCAAGAAGACTTCAAAGAAGTTTTTGTTAATGTAGCAGATCACAAAATCTAAGATGCTGCATGATCATGCATTTCTCAGCCGAATAGATCTTATTTGATGCTAAGTGGGAGGATCTGATTAAGGATAGCAATGTTCAGCAGAGAGATCTGGACAGACTGGATCAATAGCTGAGGTCAACTGTATGAGACTTGGCAAGACCAAGTGCTGGGAAGTGTTGTGCATTGGTCCCAACAACCCAATGTAACACTATAGGCTTGGTGCACAGTGCCTGTGAGAGATACACAGCAGAAAAGGATCTGGGGGTGTTGGTTGGCAGCCAGCTGAACATGAGCCAGCGGTGTGCCCAGGTGGCCAAGCAGGCCAATGGCATCCTGGCTTGTATCAGGGACGGTGTAGCCAGCAGGACCAGAGAAGCGATCATCCTCCTGTACTCAGCACTGGTGAGGCTGCACTTCAAATACTGTGTTTAGTTTTCAGGCTCTCACTACAAAAATGACATGGAGGTGCTGGAGCATGTCCAAATAAAGGCAACAAAGCTGGCAAAGGGGCTGGAGCATAGACCTAACTAGAAGCAGCTGACAGAGCTGGGATTCTTTTGTCTGGGTAAGAGAAGGCTCAGAGGAGACCCTGTCTCTCTCTACAATTTCCTGAAAGGAGGTGGTAGTGAGGTAGGGATCAATCTCTTCTCCAGGATAACTACAGATAAGAGGAAATGGCCTGAAGTTTTGCCGGGGAGGTTCAGATTACATATTAGGACAAATTCCTACATGGAAGGAGTGGTGAAGCGTTAGAACAAGCTGCCCAAGGAGGTGGTGGAGTCAGAATCCCTGGAAGTATTCAAGAAACATGTAGATGAGGCACTTATGGACATGGTTTAACAGATATGGTGTTGAAGGGTTTACAGTTATATTTGATGATCTTGAAGGTCTTTTCCAGCCATTATGATTCTATGATTCTAGCAAATGCAAGATTATTTGAATTTTAGGGCAAGATGATGTAAAAAAGTGGAGGAAGAAACTCATTCCTACTATACCAGTTCATATGAACAACTGTTACAAGGTAGATAGAACAGAAAATATTTTAGGATATTTCATTATAATGAATTTTAAAATTGGTCTTTAATATTAACAAATGGAGACCACAGGGGAAAACAAATAGATCCTGCCAACCCGAAGCTTCAGTCATTTGTTTTTTTTTCTCTTGTCATCCAGCTTGTGAATACCAGATTCGAAGTGCAGATAACTGGTTCTTGATACCATCTTTAGGTAGATACTGGGTATTTGATCACATATTTCGGTAGAAATATGGTGGTACTCGTGCTTCTTTTATGGAGCAGAACCTTCCCATGTTTATGGCAAAGTAGACCTGGTACTTCCCAGAAGTGCAGACAAACTGACCTTTTGCCACCTTGAAGCGGGGTCCACCTCTCCCTGAGCCAGAACAGCCATCCTAGCTTTTATAAGATTTCGTCTTAGGCATATCAGTGCTAAAGTTTTGCTGTCCTACGCAACCATCCACTCTGCCTATGACAACAGCTGACTTTGGCCTTATATTTTTTTTTCCATCTTCTTGTTGCAAAACTACAGAGAGGAGCTAGAAATAGATTGGCTCATTAAATGCCAATATGTCTTGAGCTAGGTCTGCACCCCAAGATTCTTCTGGCAATATCTCAGAAACAGCTGCTGTGCATTGCCTTCTCATCCTTACATCATGCTATTGCTTTTGAAAGCAGTAATATTTTGCAAAAGTACAGAGCGAGGTTATTCCATAAGATAAAAGAAATACCTCCCTCTCTCCTTGAGTAATCTTTTTCTTATCTGTCTTCTTTTGTATCTGATATGATGCTTGAAGCTTCTGGAACTGCTTAGTCATTAAATTGACTATAGAATCCATCTTTTTTTGACAGGATTAACATTTAGTGTTGAAATTATTCTCTAGTAAATATTTTAAAACATTAAAATACTAATAATTATAATAAATCCTTTATAAATGCTTAAAAGCAAATAAAAAGGTAATTCTGCACACAAATGACCTGTAGATATATAAGATACTTTCTAGAGTGTTTGCTGAAGTAATGAAATATATGCAGAATGTTTGCAAAATTTGGAGGTGAAGGGGTTACATGGATGGATGTAACCATGATGTAATTCTAATCATGAAGTGAATCAGTCCATTTAAAACAGTAGCTTTACAATTCCTAAATTCTGGTAATTAAGTCACAGGGTAGCTTCCTTAGGCTTTAAGAGTTGGCAATGGAGTTCTTGTAATCCTCTTCCAATCTTCCCAGGGCATCAGAACTGTGGTTTATTGACATGTAATTAGATCAGGATGTCACTTACATCAATGTCAGTGTAAACATCACTAAGTAAGTAGCTGATCCTTACAAGATCAGCAACCTAATCTCCTCTGGGATGCCAACAGGCTTTGTTAACACTTGGGCTTAGGATTGTATCTGTTCTCCTACAGTCTGACTCTGTACAACTGCGGGAACTTTGACATCCCAAGACAACTCACATCTGAAGTTAAACTTGTTGTATTGATGTTTTGACAATTGCAGTACTTTGTCTGTTAATAGATTTTATTGATTAGAAAACAAACAAATAATGAAATCTAGCTGGTGGCACTTCTGGAGAGGCTTTGCAACTTTTTTTAAAACTATCTGAATCAGATACTTTATAGGTCACTATGAAATTATTAATTTTTTGACATGATTGTATAGTAGTTGATTTTATTTACAGCTTATTTGTTCCTCGAATTATCTCAAATTGCAATTGAAATGAATCTTATAAAATAAGCTATTAAAAGATTAGTCTTAAATCATATTTTAAATTGTCAGTAGTACAATCAAAGGAAATTGTTTGATGGAGTGGAGTTTTGAAATGAAGGTTTTAATTCTGAAAATTCTTCCATTTTAATGGAGAAAAATTTCTACAATTTTATTTTTATTTTAAGGCAATAAAAAGGTATCTTAATTAGAATAATTCAACTTACCTAGTTCTTCAATATTCTTTAGATTCTATAGTCAAGAATTTTTCAGCTTTCCTTGTATTGAGAAGCTCATAATATTCTTCACTGTAACCATACACAATGAATATCTATAGTAAGAGTTTGAATTTTCATAGAAATTTGGGAACAAGTTAAGAACTGCCAGGCTTCATAAGCTGAGTTTGAAAATAATGGCTGTTTTTTTCTTATTGGAGAAAAACTTACATGGACCAAAATATAGAAAGTTTTATCTTCTGTATATATATATACTTACATACTTTTATAGTTTTTTATATATATATATATAAACTTAGAGTCCTGCAGTGAAGCCAAAGGATAAATATATTAATACATAAATCTTAAACCCAACCTATACATGGAAGCATAAGCAAAACTCCTACTGGCTTCAGCGGTTGTATGATCAGCCATATAGGACTATTTTCTTGAGGGGATGTGTAATGTCAGCTTTGCAGTTCTGTGAATTCACAGTCCTAGATATGTTTACGTGTTAACCTAGGCTATATAAAATGATGAAGAGATTAGGCATCCAAAGAACAGTCATTACAAAAATCATTGTGCTGCGCTGATGCCCATCTTGGATAACCAATAGAAAATGTGTTTTGGTACGAGGCACTTAACAGGGAGGTCAAGAAACTCTGACGTCCAAAATTTTAGAAATATTTAAGGCTTATAAATATCACAGAAATATTCCATTAGAATTTGGAAATGAAAACATGTTAGCACTTGCCTTCGAATTTATTTTTTGCATCTAAAGCCACGGCTGTGCTTGAGCAATGATTCTGAGAGGGCCTTGCTTTGTCATTTTGCTAAGCTAGTGCACACCTTTAAAGTAATAAAAAAACAAACAAAAGAAAACAATAAAACTTGCAATCTTTTGTTATGAGATGTATGCCCCTGCAGGGAACTGAAGCACTGAGAATCACCAGTTTACTCCTATTATGCCTGCAGGGTTGAAGCTGGCTGGCTATTCTTTATGTCTTTTGTAGTCAAGGGCTTTCCTTAGTATTTTTTCATGCGTATGTTTGCTCTGACCTGCACACATATAAGAAATACTTAAAAAAAAGGGAAGTTACATGGATGAAATGAATGATAGAATCAAAATGATTTCAATATTTCATGCATGAGATGGTTGTTTTTACACTGTTTGCTCTAGAGGCTAGAAGGTTAAGAAGATTTTAAAAATTGATTTTCACTCTTGAAACTCTTGAATCTGAATTGAAATTGAGATGAATTTGAGCTAAGAAAACTGTTAATTATTTTAAATCTTTTATCTTTGTAAATCATTGGAAGAAATGTGATGTAAATTAGGAAAAATAATCTTTTCAGTCTTTGGACTAGTCATATTGTCATAGTCTTAAGCTGAAGGAGGTCAATGCAAGTTGTGGATGGCTTTGATGGAAGGTGCTAAATTGCTAATATGTAACATATGTGAGCATATATAGTTGGGGCACCGAGCATATAAGTTGGGGCTTTTTCTAACTTCCTGAAAGAAGAATCCCAGAGCAAAATATTCACACCTGTTCTTTGTTCCTAAATACTTGCCATGTAAACACAGAAATAATCATAAGTTAAAAAAATAGATTGCTAGACAAGGAAAACCTATTCCAGATAACTAAATAACATGCTTTTCAAGCATGACTTTTAAATTTATTGATGTTAAGAAGATATTTTTTGCCATGAGACAAATTAACTATTTAATCTCTGTTTAGGTCTGTATTTTTTAAAAAACTACTTGCTATTACAGGTAACAATCAAGTTTAGTGGTGTCTTCGAGAGAAAGTGCCTGTTGTATTAGAGGATAGGCAGAAGTTTGTGTCATTTGGTGGAACAAAGCAAAGGTTTTCATTGTTTTCACAGCTGCTAATCCTTTAAATATTACTTTAGGAAAAAAAAAAGCATGATTAAAAAATGTTCATTTCTTTCTGTGTTAGAAATTGACACAATACTGCAGACATACCAGTCTCTATTTCATTTGTCTAAGTAAATCAGCTTATGTGAATAAGGGAAACCGTACAAAACCTCTTCCAAAAACACTTCACTAGTCCAAGCTGGAAAGGTCATATTATTTGAAAATGACTAATGATTAGTTTATAGTTCCTTTAATGCACAGGTTCCATAACAATGGAATTAATCTTAGAAGAAAAACATTAGAAGATAGTTTACTCCCAAGGGAGACCTGCTGGGGTTTTGCACTAATAGTTATGATGAGCACTCATCGGGACAGACAGCAAAACCCCAGGATGCCTCATTGTTTAATCAGTTGGGGTAATATCAAGTTGATTAATCAGCTGCACTTCTTTCTGACAAAAGCCGTTCCTGTTTGCAGCAGTTCCTCATTCTGCATAACACTGATAGCAATGAACTCTGAGGATCTCCAGCCTCCAACAATGGTCAGAAAGAGCAATGTTTCATTAAGCTCCATATATTTTCCATATGATTTTTTTTTCCACAAGAAAATAAAATCATTTGTTTGAAATCCTAGAGGCATTTTGCCTGTAATGTTAACATGCCTCAAAAGTGGACTGAGAAAATTAGTGACCTCAGGAAAGTCAGACCTCTTTCCCCTTGACTTCTTTGGGGCCAGGATTTCACCCTATAAGTGAAGTCAGTCTTAGTTTCTTTCACAGAGATGTATTTTGAACACCACGATGAGTGCAGTGAAAAATTAAGAAAGACTTGCTAGCCTCCTGTGTTTTCTGGCCACAGTGCCTGATATGCTTGCTGAGCTAACATGCAGCTCTTAGGGTGGATGCTAAAGCAGAGCTCTGCACCTCTTTCTCTGGTGGATGAAAACTGCAGCAACTTCTCTGCACTGAAGCATGTGTTTGCACATGTACCATGTACATACCTGTACATGCTTTCTTATAAAGATAGGGATATGGACATGCATGTATCAGTGGGATGTAGGTACATTGGTTCCCATGTGTCTAGTTTATTGTGTAAATGTGAATATATTCCATAGCTGCAATTACTCTCTGCATTTCAAAGGTTAAATTCAGTGCAAAGGAAATATATTCTACTAACATATTTTTTCAAGCATATAATAATTGTATGTCAGTGATAAGAATAGTGGTAAACATGATCATTTGAAGTCCATATAGTTTATGAAGTAGGAGTGCAGCCCTAGTGCCTGTGATGTATTTTCATATGTTATAATCATCCATGACATAAACTCTTGAGATACCACAGTGTACTGAACCCAAAATTGTGAATAAGAGAATTCCACTTTTCACGTGGAGTGAGCTAAATTCAGTAAAAGATAAAAAGATACACTGTGGTTATATATAGTTGGAACGGTGTAGTAGATCAAAACAATACTTTTTTAAAGTAAAAACTATTTTAAAGTATTTTATCAATTTTGATTTCTATAATTTGTTCTGAGAGCATAAAAATGCTCATTTAGCCATTTTGCAAACAGGAAAGAAAATGATTAAATGGCAATAATGATCAGTGAGGTTCTATAGAGCCATTTACTATTACTATCCAATAATGCACTCTAATGTCTAAAGTGTCCTTTGGTGACAGCTTTGAAGCAGACAACTGGTGCTTGCTAGCATTAAAGTGCTTCCTTTTAAAAATAATTTATTATACATTTTACATGGCTATACGAGGACACCGTGCTTTCTTTTTTTTTGTAAAGTGTCAGGTTAAGGAGGCCAAAAAAGAGTGGTCGAAGTACTGTGGGATTTTAGGCATTTGTGTTTGGAGTTGCTTGAAGGAGTGAATTAGAGAAATGGGCAGACTACAAATTGAACTTTGTGTAATCTAGAAAAAAAGAAGAGCTTATATTATTGAATGTCATCTTCTGTCCTTTCCATTTACCTGTCTTTATATGTGCCTTCTTTTGTCTAATTGCACAATAATCATAAAGCAATAATGTTTGCAACTTGCAATTCTTATGAAATTGGGACTAAAAGAACAAATAGATGTGCATTAGTATGTGCTATTATCCCATTAGGAATGGGAAAAGAAATATACCTTTGAATTTCAAAGACCTTCAACATCATAGCACTAAATTGGAATCTGTCGTTTAATGGGCAGAGGAGGAAGAAGAAAGGATAGGATTTCTTTTCTCTTCTTTTTCTTTCCTTAAAAATATTGAAATAAAATACTGTGAAAAACGTAATCAATGAGCATTTTAGAATATCTCAGGGAAAACTTGATATCATCAGTTGTTGCAGAGGCTTCTCAAGTTCCTTGTTAAGTTTCTGAAATAATGAATTAGCTTAGCTTGATACCTTAAATTTTTGTAAACCTGAAGAAAGTTTAAAACATCTGAGAAACAAAATTAATTAATTTACTTGTTGTGCTTTTTTCAATTGTTTTATAAAATGCTGAAATCTTAAGTGCTTTATATTTTGGGAAAGATGTGGAAGCTTCACTTTCCCTCTGATTACTTCTGAGCAACCTTATTTTGCTTTTTCCTTTTTTTTTTAATTAACTAATTGATGTTTGGATATTTGATTGCTACTGTCTAACAAATTGTCAAAGAGAAAGGTTTGAATGCTCTGCATAGACTTTCTATGTCCACAACAATGTGTATTGCAGTCAGCTGGGGCATGAGCCCCGAGAGATCATCTGTTTATTTCCAGAACTGTGGACTCTACCATAGAATCTGAACTTCGTTTCACAAAAGACGTTGAATCTGCCAGATGACTTACATGTAAAAAGCGCATCTGAAACAGAGGTGTAAAAGAATTCTGAGGCTTACATACAGACTGTGGTTGTGCTTGTATCCAGTCTTGTTCAGCCTTTTAGGCACAAAAGGGTGTGATAGGAAATGCTGGAGTCCAGCTCACTACCTTTAACAACTTAAAATAGTTGTCTTACTATGGATGCACCTCTGATATTATTTTATACTTCATGTGCTATTTCAAAATAAATATTAGCTGCACTTTCTGTATGTACATTGTATGATGAAATGAGGGGAGAGAAGGGGGAGCCCTTGTCTGTTATACTTCAGTTATTTTTAAAATCCTACCTTTAGCATGTACTGCATGTACTACAGCATAATTTTCAACCTATAATGAGGAGAGGTCCTATGCACAAAGCTGGACCCATGAGATATAACATGTGTAAACTACAGTGAAGGGAAGAAAAAAACAACGATGCAGATTTTTTAATAAGCAATGCACCCACCCACTGTAAAGGAAAAATTCATAAGGGTAAAATACTAAGGACTGAGCTGAACAGATCCTGAGTAGCTGATTCATAACATGCTCTCTCTGTGCTTTAGCAGGGTTTGTTATAAACATTTTATTTCCTGCCTGTGTATGAAGAGGTACTCTAGTGACCATAGAGAGAGTACAAAGGCCATCCAGGTCCTCAGATGCTCTTGCACTGGCCTCTGCAGGTTTCCAATCAGGCCACGCTGCAGTGTTTGAGGCTGACATTTTTCAGAAATGCATTTCTATTAAAAATTTCAGTTTTGAAGAGTCATTAGTTGTATGATTTTGCTTGAATGAAGCTGGGACTTGCTGTCCATGGTCTTAATACAGCTGCAATATTTAAAGTATTTTTAGATAGTTTTCTGAGAACTGGACAGACATACAGCAGTACAGAAGGCAAGGAGGTAATGTGAATTAGAAAATCAGCAAGTGGATATGTAAAATATGCACTTTTTCTTGTTACTAAATAATAAACCCTAAGTTCTATAGAACTTTTTCAGAAATAAATGCATGGTTAATTCTGGTATTTTTACTCTTTCTGAAAGTTTTTTTCTTTGAAAGTGCAGATTTCCTATTCTGCACTGAACTAAGATTGCTGCACTGAACTTGACTTTTATTGGTTAAAATTTGAAGACTTCTTTTTATGCTTTCTAAATTATGAGAGAGAAAACATAAACTAGAAGTATGCAGAGGGAATTCTGAACACGCACTTCTAGTCAGCATAGAGGTAAAAAAAGGAGAAAGCTGCATAATTGGAAAGAGAGAATGGGTATCCCACTCAACAGAAGAAAACACTGCTGTCACAATGTAGTATTTTTATTTTCCAGTAAAACAGACCAATGGCAATCAAAAGTCTATGTAAATAAATCCTGCATATAAATGCATATAAATAAACCTTCCTAAGGAGTATAAAAGCAATTCTATTTTGGGGAACATGAAATAGCCTCATGGAAGTTTGTCCTGTTTCAGACTCTAAACTATCCAAAACTGTTCTAAACACCTGGTGAGTGTCACTGGACAGTGCCAGTTTGCTCATTCCCAGTTGAAAAATCATACAGTGAGCTACAGCTCAAGATACTTGATCCAATAATAAACAACTGCCACACTGTTTTTTGTTATTGAGATTTTGAACCATTTAGTGAAATGCAAGTTAAATTTAAAATTTTCCTTTTCACTGGAAGCTTTAAGAAGAAAAATAAGCCTAAACATCACAGGACTCAGAATGAAACCATGAAAGCTGATAACAATGCAATTTACACAAGAAATCATAAGGCGTTCATACAAGCACAGGTATTACAGTTTTCTATAAATACAATTTCCCTTCCTGCCTTTTCCTGTTGTTGCTGCTGTCAGTTTTTGCTTTTTAGATATACACCTGTTGTACTATCCCGCTCTTGAAGGACAGGTAAGAAAATCCCTCTTATACAAGCCATACATGAGAGGAATGATCTCATCCATATTTTAGACTTAGGGAAACCATATATCTAAAATGTGGAAACAAGTTATGTCTTCCATCCTTCCAGACAGGCCTGAGACTGCTATCATACAGGGAGAAACAGACAACTGTTTCTTTTCTTTCTTTTGCTCCAGATTTTTAGTCTTCTCCTCTTCACCTTCCCATTCAATGTACTATTTTCCAATATCTTCTTTCACTGATGTAAAGATCAAGCAGAAAATTTCAAGTCCTAGCCTGCAGCCCAGTATGATTCCAAGCATACTTCTCATCCTTTTTTCTTCTAGTTCTGAAAATATTTTCCTCAAAATATTTTCCAAGTTCTTGTAGATATGTCTGAGGGAACTTCTCTCCAAGCTCACTGTATTCAGCTTAATCACAGAATTACAGAATGGCTGAAATGATTGTTTGAGGAGGGGACCTCTAGAAATCGTCTACTCCAACCTCCCCACTCAAGCAGGGACACCTAGAGTGTGGTACAAGGTGGCATCCAGGCAGGTTTGGAAGATCTTCAGAGAAGGAGATTCCACAACCTCTCTGGGCAGCCTGTTCCAAGGCTCTGTCATCTTAACAGGAAAGAAGATCTTCCTCATATGAAGATGACACTTCCTGTATTTCAGTTTGTACCCATTACCCTTTGTCCTATCATTGGCCAACATCGAGAAGAGTTTAGCCTCATCCTCATCCTCTTCTCAAGTATTTGTACAGGTTGATTAAGATCTCTCAACATTCTCTTCTCCAGGCTGAACAGGCCTAGCTCGCTTAGTCTTCCTCATTAGATGCTCCACTCCCTTATTTATCTTTCTTGCTCTAAGCTGGACCCTCTTTAGAAGTTAAACATCTTATACTGGGCAGCCCAGAACTGCACACAATACTCCAGGTGCGATCTCATCAGAGTTAAGTAGAGGGGCAGAATCACCTCCCTCCACTTCCTGGTAATATTCCTCCTGATGCCAGGGCCTTCTTCTGACTCATGGTTAACTTGTCAACCAGGATTCCCAAATCCCTCTCCACGGAGCACAACTTATAAGGTATCAAAACATTGATGACATACCATCAAAACATACCATCAAAACATTGATGACATATCACACCTTACTGTGGCAGGTATTAGGCAAGATGCTGGCAAAAAAGCACAAGCAGTTCCATGTGCCTACATCCAGACCAGCAAATAAAACTTTTTTTTGGAGTTGAGGCCAGTGGTCTCTTAACAATGCATGTCCATGGGTTCCAGTTCTCTTCGGAACAAAGTAAGGTGGCCACACGCAAACTGGCAGCTGGAAGTGGTACAGGGCTCAACACAGGTACCTGGGATGTGCCCCAGGAATGCCTTGGAGCGTGATAGATTAAAAATGATGCCAGAAATTGTTTATGCTGCTTCACAGTGCGGATAGGCAAGTGCCACTGTGTCACTCATTGCTACAGACATGGCTCGTGTTACCAGGTTGGCTCAGTGCTGTCAGTCAGAAGCAAATCTGAATCTCAGTTACCTGAAGCAGTCCTTAGAACATAATTCTGGTGAAACAGAATACCTGCCAATCCCGCTTACGCCTACTCTCGTTTCTGAATATAAAATCAAAATATGAAAATGCTGATTATATGATATGAATATGAAATATGAATTCTGAATACAGCAACCCAGCTGGAGTGATTTTTATGCATAATGAAGGGTCCAGTCTTATGTATGTGTAATTGGACATCAGAGTTGTGGTGGCAAGTGCATTTAAGCAAGGCAAACAACACTACAAAGCCATCAGCATAAGAGTGAGCAGGCACATCCTATGCAGGGAAGAATACAGATACCTTCGGACTAGCTTGCCTATAGGCAGATGTTCTTACTTTACTCAAATCACCTACCAGACAGGCAGAAATGAAATGCAGTTAGAGAAGGGACAGCTATCTTCTTTGCCTCTGTAGAAAGCTTGCAGCATGTTTCTTGTCCACTATCCAGGCCTGAAGATGACCCTTCTTTTTCAGCTACCTGTCCCTTATGCCTCGATACTGAGTTTGCTCTTGAAATACTTGATTTATTTCACTAATTGTCTATGTAATTAATATATGTGCATTGATTTGAGGAGTGTATTTAATGATAGAGAACTGCAGTTCTGCTTTTCTTTTATACAGAGGAATGTTTGATGAACTGGATATGTCAAGCCAGGGGAGTGTGCATTTACTACAGGGGACAACTGATCCTCCTAGGCTGCTCCTGGCTAACAAAAGTGTCTTTAAAGGGTGAAAAGGCTTTTCGTTTGGGATGGCATAGTAGCCAGGAAAATAAGGTTTGTGAAAGGCATTTTCAAAGAAACTTAGCAGAAACTGCTAATTTTTTAGCAGTTATTTGCAACTGATACGCAATTTTCTCCTGTAGTGGAGGTGCTATGTAACAGAGGTAGAGCAGTTCACCTTAAACTTTTCACATATGTGAATGTTTCTGCCTGATAAAGGACAACAGCATTACCCTCTCATGGTAGTTCATATTGCAAGAAAAGGTCTTGTGATGTCTGATTTATGTGAATCAGTAGACAGGGAAGAGGATCTATAGTGCTTTTTGTTGAATTTTTAATCATATTTTGATTTGATGATCTTTTTTTTTTTTATAAAGTCTTGCTCATGAATCTCCTTTATGTGAGAATATTAATGCAAAGTGGACTAGTAGAGAATTTAATTTGATGGAGAAATAATTTTCCTTATAAGATATCATGAAATATTTTAGTTGACAGGGAGGTTGTGTGTGTTTGTTTGTGTGTATGCTATGTGCATATATAAATGAATATGTACAGATGAACATGCATATAGAATCATGCTATATATGTATTAGCTATATACATGTATATAAAGATGCATGTGTATGAAATGGCATGTGTATATGTGTGTGTGCTTTTTTATCATTCAACTAGAAAATAGAAATGTTAAAGTTAAGAAATGATAAGGTTAAGGTATTCAACTATGTAGCTCAACTGGGTAAACTTTCAGAGAAGTGCTAGTAAAAAAACCCTATGACCACCCATATGCATAAAATATTAATAAACAAAGAATCCAATATATATGAATTACAGATTAATAAATAACTTAAATAATAAATAACTATTTTTAATCATTAACATAGCAATAGATTTGTGAAGTTGTAAATTTGCAGTGCAGTATATTTATGGGTTATATCAAATTGCAGGGAAATAAAATGACAGGTTTAACCAACTAGCTCTGGAATAGATCATGATATTAATGTTACTGTATCAGAAAGAACAATCATTGAAAGTACAGGAACAATTTAACCGACAATTCAGAGAGAAACACAGTTTATATTCAGAAAATATAAAAGATTGTACCAAATTTTACTGAAATATGAACTAGCAGACTTTAAGAAATCACCTTTCTAACTTCATAAATTTACCTTCAATAGAAGGTCATCTCTGGACTAAGACATATTCTAAGACCTTCAGATTCATGACTATAAATTACCTGCATTTCTGTTCCAGTAAGACTTATTTCTATTTTTGTAAAGAAAATATTGAAACTCAAGGTTGATTTCATATATGACATCAGAAAAAAATACATTTTTGTTAATGAGAACAATATTTCATTTACATTAACTTTGGATCTTGACATATTAGTAACATTGTTTAAACTATTTTGTTTAAAAAGATGATCACTTACTCTGAGTGGATGTGCTGCAGTCTCTATGTTATAGACTGTTTCCTGCTTCACTGTCCCAAAATACCTTTGGAAATTATGTCTGTAAGGAAAAGCCTTCCTTCAGCTCCATGATGCATTTTAAAACTGCATCAGTTTGTGCCTCAGCAGCTGGGTATATGCAGATGAGATTAATGCATATTGTTGTCATTCTAGAATAATTTTATTGCTTTCTGGATTCTTGAGTTTCAGGAATTGGATTTTTACAGTCTTTGTGTAGATTAATGAAGAAGGTGTTCTGTCCAATCTGTAAAAGTATATCTAATCTGTAAAATTGAAGAAAAAAGTTATGAATCAAAAATTACTTTTTATTGATGAAAATATTGCACTTCTATTTCTGGTTGTTTTCAGGAATCAAGGCAATGTTGGACTTTAAGGCTCTGTAATGATCATGACTGTGCATTTCTGTACTTTTCAAATCATCTTTTTTCCTTTGTATATTTCTTGGATTTTCAGTATTAATTTCCAACAGTGTGCATTTTCAACCCTTAGTTATAGATGTGTATTAGATGTTTACTTGCTGAGTAAGTTTTATTCTCATGTGTAATAGAAAAGGGAGACAAAAGTGAAGGGACAGCCCCTCATTTATTTACATCCAAGCTGAATTCTAGTTGATCAGTAACTAGTGTCAATAGCAGTCCTCAGCTGAGTTTAATGCTTGGTATTTTAACTGTGGTCCAAGATTGAAAAAGATTGGAGAGGAAAAAAAAAGAAGGAAAAAATTCTTTATTTTTGCAATAACAAGCCACACTTGACCTCCCTGAAAAAGAAACTATGCTTTCAAATAACTGGAAATTGAAATGCTATTTCGGTAAAGGCGGGTTTAAGTAATAAACTTACGTTATAGAACTGTCACTTGGCTTTCTTCAATGAAGAGTAAAGGCACTTTATCTATGCACCTGCTAGTAATGCTTTTCTTATCAACCACATAGCAAGACTGCTGTCTGAGCCCTGACATGGGAGGATGTGCTGTCCCATTTTGTTCTTGGGGAGATCGATCGCTCAAGTCTGGATTGCTCTCACTCAAACTTGGGCTGAGGAGCTTATGCCAGAACCATGGGCTTTATGGATGTTGATGGAGTGAAAAAAATCTCCTTCAGGAGATTCAGCTCAGGTTGCTGCTCTAGTGAAAGCTCTCCTCTCCATGGACTATAATGGGAACCAACTCCCACTTTAGGCTCTTAATTTAGTGAGGACTTTTTGGAGGTCACCTCTGCTTTTTGCACTCTAGTCAGTTCCTAAAGAAATGGTGCTGTTAGCATAACACTGAGTATTAGCATTAGCAAGCACTGAGTATGTTTCTTGATGCTCTCAGTTGCTTTGAAATGACATTGTGGAGAAGCAGCTCAAACCATCTTCCTAACTCATCTCAAGTTCTTAGAAGAGCACAGCTCAAATCACAGAAATTTGATTCCCTGGCTTTGCACTGAGAATACCCCAGTAAGTTGTGCTGCAGCACAGTGAAAAATATTGCATTTGGCAAACTGCCAATGATACAATATCAAAAAGAAAAATTTGAGTGTTATATTGAGCTGATCTTCACATCTTTAGAGTAAGTAAAAACGTAGTACAGTTCTACTGACTGAAATTCATTTTATCCTAACTTGTGAAGATCTACAGTTAACTTTCTTTCTTTACTGAAATACCCCTGATCCTAAATTGACCTGTTTTGAATTCAAAGCATTTCTCTACAAGCATCATAAACAATGAAATAAAGCAGTGGTGTTTACCCTGCTATTCAAAAAAAGGTCACGATATTCCTGAAAAAAATTATCTGTGAATTTGCCTTAAATACAGAAAATATGTGAAATAAACTGAGTTAAGAATGAGTAGGTTTATGTGATAAAAGGATTTAAATATTATTGTTGACAGCTATGAAGGTTGTATTGGAAAAGGGACACTGGGCCTCCTCTTAGCACCAAAGACATCCTGTACATCAGGACAGTGATATTTTTATTACACAGCAATGCTGCATGCCCCATAAAGCCTGCAACTCTGCTAATTTGCAAGAACAATTGTGAAATTCCAAGGACTCTGAGAAATAAAGGTGTTATTTTTATTTCTTTGCATAATGTTCATAATTATAATTTTCCCAGTTCCCTGCTTGAGCAGGGGAGTTGGACTAGATGATCTCTAGAACTCCTAACCCTAACCATTCTTTGATTCTGTGATAGTGTAATTTTCTATCCTGTGTAAATAGTTCATACATAGCTATGTTAGAAAATAAATTTTGTTTTTGCATCAAATTTCTGATGTTGTGACCTAGCAAAATACTTTATTTTGAGGTGCCTAACAATAACAATAAAAATCCCATGGGTACACATGCATTTTCTCCCCTCCACACTTCCCCTTCTCATTTTCTGGTTCATAAAATTAATTTACAGTGTTTTCAATCACTGTTTTGGGGACTGAAATGTATATTAGCAAAGGCAATATTCTAAAAAAAAAAAGGACTCTTCCTAGTAAGAGGAAAACAAACAAACAAACAAATCCCGCTGCTCCTTATTGTCCTCTTTATGCATATTGGGCACAAATACAACAAGTAAGCAAGCATATCCAAACTAATTTTGCAAGCTGAGAAATGCATTGGATTTCTCATCTAAAATAGAAACAGGTCAAATGTCTTTTTTTTTTTCTTTTCTTTTTTCTACTGGCACTAATACACTAATAAAGGGAAAAACTCATATTAAGTTTGGCAACTTTTACCAAAAAAATAAAAGGAGGGGGGGAAGAAACATATTATTGTATTTCCAAAATACAAAGAAATTATCTGAATCTCAGCTTGTAGTAATCCGTAAATAGATGAATGGTTGGTTGGTGATAAACTGGACCATACTGGATTAAATTTTGCTGGTTCATTTTAATTTGATCTTTCGCTCCTCTGTTTCCCTGAAAGTATATTTAACATCTGAATGAAGAGCTCCCTTTCAAGTCTCCACGAACTCTTTCCCCGTTGTTCTCAAAGGTCACAACTAATAACAATTACTTCTGAAGAAGAAGTTTTTCCTTATGATGAGTTAAACCTAAAAACAAAACCCAAAGAGTAGTACTATTCCCTCAGGATGGCATTTTTCAGTCTTAAATTGCTCCCACCAGAAGACTTCAAATTTTACACATATCCAGAATTGCTTTTATAATAAAAAATAAATGTTCTATAAGTGACAGTGTCATGGGAATATCAACAGCGCTAAGTCTAGTCAATTCTGTAATAGAAGTCAGTTTTCCTTCAGATTGTCTTTTTTATCTTTTTTCTTTTTTGTATATCTTCCTAAGTCACTGTCACTTCTCCACTTGAATTTATTTTTTAACATTCATTTTCTGATAGGTGTTATTTTAATTGCATTTTGTTTCTTTAAATATTTATTCTTGTGGTATACAAGTTCACCTCTCCTGCTGTGTTATGGCCCATATCAAACACATTCATTGCATTTAATCTGGAATTTTCTGAAAGTCTCTACTAAACCCTGTGTGTTTTCAAATGAAGACTTCCATATTTGCTATTGACATTTGTAACCCGTAATATTTATCTGTCAACATTTCATGCGTATATAAAGTGCTGCTTTGCTAATTACAAAGTATCACTATAAAGATGACATTCTTTCCTAGAAAAGCACTGTTGCCAAAGCACAGAATACAGCTATTTCAAATATTGTTATTTGCTATTCATTATACCGAAAGAAAATATAATGCTGTAGAACAATTTAAAGCAAGTAGGGTTACATAGTGTAGAAGAGAAATGAAGGCTCTAACTCTCTGCAAATGCGTCTTGGAGCACCTCTATTTTATTTATGCATTTGGTTATGTGTAGCATCAAAATGTTGCTACAGTTTGTGATGAAACTCTGACATGTCTGTTCGTTCCCATTCTTTTACATTAAACTGCAGACAAAACCGGCATGGACTAAAATCAATACTACGGCAATCTTGTCCCAATCCTTTCTGTTGCTGTTTTTAAACAAAGAGAAATGTAAAAATGAAAGCAAAGCCTTAAATGGCAAAACAGACAGAACAGCCAAGAGAGAGTAAATAAACCAGGTACATTTGCTCTGTTTCTCAAAGAGCTTTCCTCTTTAGCTAGATAAGCCTGGGCACAAATATCTATAAATTTGAGGACACAGATTTACTTTTTTGTTATATTCTAAATACATAGGGGAAAATACATATGAGGATGGTAGGGGGATAAATGTTATGTAAAGCATTCTTCCAGAAAAAGTAGATGGCATAGTGTTTTAATGACATTTTAAAGTCTACGACTGTTGGAATAGGGAAGTTTGCCTTGAATTATTTGCATATGCTGTCTCAGATTTAGGATAGGAAACCAGAGGAAGATTTTCTGTTACAGCTAAAGTTATGATTCTTGCTGCTTTTTCTGTGGCTGGGAGTGCTGACTGTGTAGCTCCAATGCCTGCAAAGGCACCCAGGCTCACAAACGTGCTGGGCACTTTGCTCCTTTCCTTTCTTTAATTTCTTTACTTTGCATGACTGAGAGGGTTACAGCAGATTTTTTGGTTCGCATAAAAGTGTACAGTGTTAACTAGGTGACATATGGGTGGATGAAACATTACTGATTGTCCACTGCAGCCAGGGAGGCCGAGTTTCCATAGAGATAAGAAGGAAAAGTGCTTCGTGCAACCTAATTGGTATGCATCTCCAGATCAGGTTCATTGTGCTTTTGCTAATGACAGGGTTGTCTCAGTAATAAGGATGGTGCACTGGAGAAATTTGCTGCCTTGGTATATTTTTCCCTGGCAGAAAACTACTTAGAGACTGTAGTCAGTAAGAAGAGTGACTGGCAGGCTGAAGGGGCTGCTTAGCAGCATATGGGGGAAGGCTGGCGCTCTGTGCCACATGCATATGGCTGCCATTAAACTCCAGCTTTGCGCTTTGTGTATTTCTGGTCCTATGCCAGTAAGCCCACCTGCTGCAAGAATACTTGTAAAGCACAACTCAAAAGTGATTGAAAAGCTACTAGAATAAACTGTAATAACACAGTGCTTCACAGATGGGACATAATTGCAAGCTAAAGTGTACAGCCTCTGCAGTAATGAAAACACGAGCCATTAAATTAAAATCATAAGGGAAAAAAACTATAAAAGTCTGTTGATTTTTTTTTTAGTTTTATTGCAAAACTTCAATTTTCTTGCCCTCATTAATCAAATACCATAAAACTACAGTGCTACTTTGTCTGAGTGAAGATGCAGGCAATTAAAATGATGAATGCAGATTAAAATGATGTAACTTTTGTTATTTACTTACTTGGATAACTTAAACCTTGGGCAGTGTTAGAAATGGAAAGCTGTCATGAATCTATCAATTTTCAGATTAAGGTGCAGTTGTGACTTTGCATTTAGAGTTCTCTTTTTAAAAAGTTGGTCTTCAGGAGGAAAAAAAATACCAGCATAGATTTTGCTCTCTTAATATGTTATTTTTCTCCTTTATATAAAACTAATTTGATTTTTTTCTTGCAAATTTTCAAAAAAAAAAAAAAGATTTTAAAACTGTGTAAACACACAAAACTACTTGAGCAATATCAAAGCAGTTTTAATTAGTGGTAGTGTGATAATAATGAAATCGCTAATCTGACATGTAATTAGTTGTACGGTGTGTATGAGTGTTATGTAAAGTTGAATGGGCTCAGCAGGGCCCTAATACATTCTGGCCTCTCAAGGCGTTCTCTAGTGGAGAGAGGCCTGACAGAGCCATCTTTGTTCTGTTCCTGTTCTGTGGGTGGGCGATGCAAGGAGAAAGAAACATTTGTTTCACAGTAGTCACCGAAGTAAACAGGCTCTAAAAGCCTTTTTCATTTTTAATTATGCATTTCTCCAGCATCCATCATAGCAAAGTCCATTGCAAGGGTTTAAACAAGCTGCATGGCCACCTGACTGGCTAAAAAGAGATACATCTATTTAAGATAATATTTATAAATCTAAAAATTGTGTTCTTATTTGCAAGCTAAAGCATCCCTTTAAAAGGATGAGCACTTTCCTAAATGTGCTATTTATACAGAAGTTATGCAAAGACTTTGGCTAACGCTAGAGGTGCTAATGAGCTGTTAGTAATAGTATGGTTAGTATGATCTCTTGCGCCTCTGGACCTGGCCTCAAAAATATCCTCTGAAAAGATACTGCCTGAAAATATCATCAAAGCCTGATAACTGGTATTTCTTAACATTCTTAATATACTCAAAATAAATTTGTTTTACAAACAGAGCCTGAGGTGTATTGGGAGTCTCCGCATTGTAGATTACCACCAGGCTCCCCAAAAGTATGGAAAAATATTTCTGTACCTGACAATTTGGACAATAATTCAGATACATGCAACATGCACAGTCAATAGAAAGTGGCTGAGTTTATTTGATTTTGCAGAGGTGGTTTCTTTTCCCATAGTCAGGCCAGGCATCTTTTCCCTGAATGAGATCAGTTTGTTCCTGAGTAAGTAGAACATAGTGTGTCTTACACATGGTAAATTTAAAGCTTGCTTGAGTGATTTGAGTCCAATTATTGCCAAGCAGCAATATCCAGGTGCAGACAAATAAACACTGAAGGCGAAGTGCTTATAATCAGTTGCTGGTTATTATTACTACAAGTCAGGCTCTAATGCCAGTGTTTATTACACAATACAGGTATCTTCTCTGAATCAGATAATTTAATCATTACTCTCCCACTGGTGCTCCAATGCTTGTATTTTATCAACATTTTTAGTAATAAATATTCTTATTAACCTTTTTATTATCATTTTAAGACCACAAAGGCTGTCTTAAAGACTGCTTATCTGATGTGATGTTAATATATCTTGATAGAAAGTATACTAGGTAGTGAGAAATATATTGGAATAGTTGGTAAACTGAACTTTTTTCTGAACCAGGAATTGATGACGATCTCTGAGTTTGCGAAAATAGGATTATACTACCTCAATTTTATTTTTCTCCTCATTCACGCTAATTTTACTTGTATATGAGGCAGCAGCAACAGTCTCTGGCTTGCAAAAAAGAGTTTTGTGTTTTTCTCTGTCCCAGATTAAAGTTAGATAAAGTGCGATGACACTGACCCAATGCATAATACTGCTGGCCCTAAAACACTGTCATACGTAGTTGAAAAAGTAAAAAAAATTAATGATTATGTTGTTCAGTGAAAATGTGAGAGTAGCGCTCAACTTTCTCATACAACGAATATGATATTTTCCTTTTATTCTTTTTTATTTGCTTTTAAAAACCTACTGATATGCTTTCAAGTCAGTGATTTAGTGATTCAGAGTAGATTTAGCATTTCTCAGACCTATCAAACAGAAGTTATCCCTTCTGAAACCAGTGTCCCAGATCTTTGCTACAAAATGTTCTGCCTCTGCAGTGAAAGGCATTCAGGATATTCAGCACAATGTGTTAAGCACCCCTTTTAGCTGAAATTCAGCCAACCATGGTATGTTGTTTGGCAAAAATAAGAGTAACTGGATTTGGCAGTTTGTGGGTTTCTGAAAAGGAAAAAAAAATTTAAAAAAGGTGAAAGACAGACCTGGTGGAAAGCAGCAGCTTCATTACAAGGAAATACAGAAAAAACTATGTAGAAAACAGCAAGTTCCATTATAAGTAATACCATATAATGTCCATAATATGTTATTTAGCTTTGGTTAAAAGAAGATGCAAGATAATGTCTGACTCCATAAGATTTTTAACATGCTCTTTTTCCACTGAAGGTAATGGGAATTGAAAATGCCCGGTAGCACTTCACAGGGTAGCAATCGGCAGTTACCAGACTGAGCTCATATGTGTCATTTTTGAGAACCCAGTTAGGCAGGGCACACATTCAAGTTCCAAGTCTTGCATTATTGACCCAATATCCCCATATTGATAAAGAGTTTGCCTTGGGGAAAATAATGGGATAGCTTTCCACTGTAAAATGACCAGTTCAGCTAAGGCAGGAAAAAACACATTTCTTCTCTGTATGAGCTGATAGAGCTGACCAAAACTAAGTTTTTCATTCTATGCTAATCTTAAAATTTTTTTAAATATTCTAATTCTGATTAAGATAAAAAGCTGAGATTTGGGTTTTTTTGAAAACCCATTTATCTTACTCTTTTTGAATTCACTGAATTAAAAAAAAATGCTTCAGTAATTTCATATTACTTCATTCTCCCCTGTTGGTTTGGTTTTCTTTAGGCATACATGTTGAAATGATATCTTATTATGTTATATAGTATTCTGCATATGCTACACGTGAAATGCTATTAGATGTATAGCATGTTGACATTTTGAGATGGAATATAAATTCTTTCCTTCCAAAAAGTCAATAGGGGATGTTCTCACAATTTCATAATATTTTACAAACATTTTCATGAATTTGGAAATACTTCCAAATTTATCTTTTGATACTGCTAGCTTTGTCTTATCTGGGGAATTCTCAATCAGCTCTATCTAGCAAGCATGTACAAGGGACTTTTCCCTTTTGTTGCTTACAGAGGTGAAATCCCCATGTTGGTGCAAGGTTGTACAGTCCACGCATGGCAATCTAGGAGAGAAAAGAGAGTACAAAAGGTGAAATGACTTGACCCTGGTCACAACATCAAGACTTTAGCAGATCTCAGCATATTCTGTAGGGATGAAACTCAAACTTTAACAGAGACTATGACAGTGTGGTCACTGAAATCCAGGGGACCATAATTTCCTCATTGCTCCTGACACCCATGTCACAGACCCTTATAACATATTCAGTCTGTAAAAAACCGGAATATAATTCTGCATGTATTCTGTGGTGGATGCATAGAAATGGATGCATTCTGCAATTAAGCAATAAGATATATGCGAACCATAATGACATTTGGACAATATCAGACTTATTTGAGGACTGTATATATGTTAAGCAAGCGGAAGACAACCTTTAGCTCATGAAAATCCACTGAACGCATATGTACAAATACCTCTTAAATCCACTTTGTGCACACCTGCCAGCTGTGACAGTTTCTGCCTGTCTGAAAGCTCTCGTGTTAGTGTCATATTTGGAATTTTACTGGCAGAGACTTTGGGCAACATTGTGCTAAAAGCTAAAGAGAGAGTTTTTTTTCCCCGATAACTAAGTATAGAATATCTCCAAAAATGAAATTCTTGATAGTACAAACAAAACTTTAGAGTGCTTTGAAACTGTACCGAACCACTTATATATTGGAACATGGCTCATGTGCTCCTTGAAATGAGTACAGCAATGTCCCTTCTTGAACTCTGTAATATTTATTAATTCCTCAACTAAGCTAGCAGATTTGTACCTAGGTAGTATCAGTTGCCCATCTGTAGTTTTCATCCAGCATTTTTTGTCTGAAAGTGCTTAAACACTTGTGTACTGCTAGATCATAGATTTCCAGCTGACTTTTGAGGATTGACCTGATTCAATGTCAGTCCTCATTTTTCTATGACTTTATATGTTATATGTTTCCATGGTTCTCACTAAGAGGCATTCAAAAATAAGCTATTATGGCCCAGGCTTGAAGGAGAAAATGTCGGAATGAATGCTCCAACATGAATGTTCCCTTAAGTGGGGACTACTGAAATGAAGCATCTCTCTGAGGCAAAGTCAGAAGAAGGAATTTATTAGGATCCCACAAAGCATTTTTAAAAGAATGTGCAAATTACAGAAATAAGATTTGAATCATCCAAACAGCATCTTCTAACATATTTGCAAATTTTCATTCATTTTGGAAATCTCTGTGGTTAGAGATAACTATATTTTCTATTTGTGCTTTGTGAAAACAGTACCAAAGGCAAAATAAATAAATAAATAAAAATATGTCTTTTGCTTTAGACAAATGTGGGAGCTGAAAATTACTGGTGGAAAATGAATATTTCCATCTTTGTGTGAACTTGGTGAAAAGCCAACATCTTCCATACAGCTGCAGCGGTGCGGGGCCAGATTAATTCCTGATGTAATTCAATGGACTTCTGTGAAATTACATCAGTGAGAGTTTGCTGTCTGTGCAATAGAAAACAGAGTTTATAAAATGTTCTTATTGGTAAGCAATTGACTATCTATGGTAGGAGCAGAATCTGATACAGTACATCTTTCATTAGGGTTAAAAGAGGACAAAGGCACAGAAAGCAACCAACAGACTTGCTTTATTTCTAGTTGTTTAATTCCTAGTAGTCCTTATTTGATGGTGCATACTTCCTTCCCCTCCATGCAAGCC
>JAUBOD010001120.1:0-19492 GCA_032353885.1 Nothura maculosa | reverse complement strand
CTTGCTTTATTTCTAGTTGTTTAATTCCTAGTAGTCCTTATTTGATGGTGCATACTTCCTTCCCCTCCATGCAAGCCCACTCCACATTCCTCTATTTACTTACAGAGACAGCACCACTTTTTCTATACTACCCCTGAGTTTCTCTATGCATTGGTATATGTGGCTTTAGACTGGAAGAAGCCTACCAGCTTACTCCCTGTGCCACTGCATCTCAGCTCAGTTCATTGATCAGCTAGTATATGTCTGTAATCGTTAAGCCCATAAATACCCCAGAAGGTAAGCAGCTGGAACTATGTGGAGGAAGCTGACATCATGCTCCACTTGAGGCAAACATGCAGGTTGCCTTTCTGAGGGAACCAAGGCATGTGAGAGAGAGGGAGAGAGGGGGAAAGCTCATGCCTGTGTAAGGCATCACTCTGTTATAGATGTCTCTACTGACTGGCTAACTCTTTGGTTTACCTTTAATTCTGACATAATTTAATATTCCTTGTTCTTTATGATCTCTAGTCAGTAGTCGTGATAGTAGTGATAAATAAAGTAGTTAAATTCCAACAACTGAATCCAACTGAGATGCTGAAATCATCTGAATATCAGGTACCTATTTCTTCCTGATAGACACATAGGAATTCCTATGTTACATCCATTCTCAGAGTGGTTTACCACAAGTGTTTCATTTATGCAAAATCTCAAATTTTCTCTGCTCAGATTTTGCATAGTAATACATCAAGATGATCACTTCTAAGTAACTATATAGAAGTATGCAACTTTCTTACATAGATCTTATCATGACAAGCTTCAGTAAGGTAGTTTGGTTCATGCAGTCATAGCATTTATTTTGTCTCAGTCAGTCTACTTGGAATAAATTGGTTTCACTATTTTGTGGCATTTTTATAGGCAAACTGCTCTCTTTTCTCACTTGAAGTTCTCAGCACTGTTCTCTGGTCTTTCACTTTTTCTTTTATAAAATATAGGATAACTAAAATCATACCATTTCTTATGTAATATTCCAAAAATACTACATTTATTAAACTCCAGACTTTGTTCTCTTTCAGAGTTTCACTGTTTCTAATTAGAATTGAGTTTATTACTCTAATAGCTTTTATTCATATTAGAATACCACTAAGACATAGAAAATTAGTTTTATAGTTCTTCTTCTTCAGCATACTTGGAGACTATGGGTCCACATTACACAGCGTTATAGATCTAATTAAATTCCAGCATTAACTTACAAAAGCTTTTTAGACCTTTACTTTGTCCCTTGGAAGTGAGTTTACATGTGGAAAATTCATTTTACAAGTCATAGTTTTTAGAGTACACCAAAAGATATTAATAATTGTGGTTATTTGATATTAGACCTTAGTGACCTGGCACAGATAGCTTTGATGTTTAATCAGTGGCCATGCTTCACAGCTTCCTTTTCATTAGTGATTAACCCTGACTCATTATAGAACAGAAAAACATAAGAGAGATTCTGAAAGACAGTTTCCTTTGCTATTGTAGCTGTGTTTGCAATGAAACTGGGCCCCATTTTTAAAGAAATGTATATCCACAGCTGATCACTTCTTATGAGTGATCATACATGGCCTTTCATTCAGTATAAAAGTTCATAAACAAAACTGTGGTATTTATATACCAAAGTTAGATCCAGCTCCTGTAAAATGGTGCTTATTTAAAGTGTTTCATGGGGCTACATTTTCATTTTATAATAAAGTTGTGTCTTTTTATTTTAGCTACATACCATTGGGATTTATTTCTTTTTGGTAAGTCAATACAATAGATAAATAATAGTACAGTAGATAAAAGACATAAAATATACCTAGTATGGATTGATGTTTTCATAGAAGATCATTTTGTCTCCCTTTTCTGGTCAGGTTCTTGCCAGGATCAATCAGAAATAAGAAGTCGCTGGTTGGAAAGGAGGGGAGAAGGCTTCCAGAAATTCATGGAACCTTTCAGATGCTAAAATATATATCTATCTTTTCCTAACAACAAAAAAAAAACCTGAAGAATAGAATCTGGAGTACTGTGCTGCTCCCTAGTTACAATGATAGACACCTTCCTTTGGATATCTTTCTCTACAACTCTGGGATTACCTAAAGGGTAGCAGTCAGAGAAAATGTTGAAAATACATCTTCCAGACTAACAAATGTGATGGAAGCAGAGGCAAACAGTTTCAGCAAATAGAATGCAAGATCCTTCTTTAACATAGAATTCAAAGTTTTGGCTTTAGTGATGGCATTTCTTGTGTTATAAGGACTGTTTTTTTTAAATGGTTTTCTATTCAAGATGAATTCCTATATAATCAGGAAGACTTATTAAAATTCAGTACTTAATAGCTTTTCATCTAAACATTCAGCCACCATCCCCCCCCAAATAGTAGGATAATACACAATGATAGAAATTGCTATGTATGACTTCAGCAGTCTCTCCAAACAAGAAGGAAAATATATAAAACAACATATAAGGAATATAGGAGCTCATTTTAAGCTCAGAATTTCATAAGGGAACATATCACACATACAGCAATAAGACGTTCTGGTACCCATTGCAGTACTTTTAGCATCTGCAATTGTTGAACTCTTAAACTACTGCCTCAGCTGAGGTCTCTTTCCCCAGCAATGTGGTTGATAGCCAGCGTAAACATATTTTATTGTCAACTGTCAGTATCACCGATCAAACTTAATCCAAGATGTGGTATGAAAATCTTTACAAATAAGAGTAAATATAATCTTCAACTTTGGCAAATGAATCTATTATCTAAATGGCAGAAGAGATTCAGCAAAACTGTTTCTTCTTGCCTGTTTACTATTAGCAAAAAAATCCTTACTCCCCAGAACATTCTAAATCTGCATGAAGATATTAGGTCAAAACAAAAGCAGTAGGCAGCTATCTTTCTCTGAGCCCTTCCTGAGCTCTGTTTTGTATCTTCTTACTTAACAAAGGCATCTCACAGTTCTTCACTAATAGTCAAAATTGATGTTGAAATTAGAAACAGCAAGTTACAGCTGAATTTAGGAAAAGCTTTTATTGGAGCTTGTTTCCTTTAGACTATTCCCCTCTAGTCAGAGGTATCTACTTTTAGGCTTCTAAATTGCTTCACTGTTTAATTGGTTCTTTGGACTCTGAGGAGCTGCTTGGTGTCCTAAAACCCTGACCAACAAAACATTTCTGTCTTTCAACCTGCAGTTTTGCTCCCTGTGACTAAAGTTATGTTTAGCCATGCTGGCTTACCTAGCTCTGACTTCAAGGCTTGATTGTCTCTGCCCAGTATATTTGAAATGAAACAAAATGCCCTGGAAAGAGCTCCAACTAATCAGGGAATCAGCAGCCTTTCTACTTCACGATGTAGGTCAATTGTGAACACATCCTGGTGTTTCTTCACTTTTTCGACCCATTGAATACTGATCCTAGTTCAAGGTCTCTTTCTGATTTTACAGTCCTCTGTGAGATTGATTCTACCTCTTTGAGCAATTATATTTTCTTCTGCAGATGACCTTCATGACAGATCTGGTCCACTAGAATCAAAAAGAGAAGGTAACTGGAATGGAAAAATGCTGCCCCCCCACCCCCCCCCCAAAAAAAAAAAAAAAGAGATAGCTTGAACTGAATGGTTCAACTAATGGCTGAACTAATCATAAAGAATCATAGACTTTAACATTTTGAGAATAATCTGTAAAATTCTGATTTTTCTTCTTGGTTTTCATTCAGTTTATGTAGGTAGCCAGTGTGCTTTTTTTCTTTCGCTTAATATACTTGATCTTTTGCATGTGACATCATAATTTCCAGAGTTGTCCCTAGAAAGGCTCCAGATAGAAACCTGAGAAGACTGGTAAGTGTTGCAGCTCCTGGAGTTTAGATTAGACATGAGTAAATACTTTAGTCTCTTCTCATACACTGTCTCTCTATGGGCCATAATTATCTAGACAATCCATTGTCTACGTGCAGAGCTCACACAGGTGAGTCAACCTTGAAAGAAGAGTAACTTTTCTTCTCTGGTAATGACTTGATTATGAAACCAAACACTCATTAGTGACAGGATCTTACAATATAGCAGTTTAAATATTTGGATTGGATAAGGTCTCCCAAAAATCAAAATGTTAAAACAATTTGCCACATCTTGCAATGTTGCTCATTTCCCAATACACTAGGAGCTCTCATAAATATGTAATTTGTATAGGTAAAGTTGATGCTTTCCCAATGCAAAACCCTGTGGCAAAGGTGTGTAGTACTGCTTGGCATTTCACCTCAGATCCATTTCTCATTGTAAAGAGAATCTAATTTTTGTTAGTATGTAATCCTGCGTCTAAATGTACAACCATAACTTAAAACAAGTGAAATACACATATGGACTAAACATATGGATGACTACCAATTAGTAAAGGTTTTGAATTTACTTTTTATATTTTGAGCACAGGGTGAGACCTGCTTTTTTGTAGCAAAAGGCAAATTTGAATGTGAAATGTCATTAGTGCTGTTTTTCACTAATACAATTTCTTTTCTGAATAACAAAAAACACATCAGTGTTATTTTTAATAAAAAAGCCCACCCTTTAATTTACATACATTTAGGGTGAAGTAAATGAAAATGCATTATGTTACCACTGTGCTATTGAATAATGAGCCTATAGCGTTCTAAATGGGAAGGAAAGTTGTTTTTCAAGCCTTGCACCCACTGTTCCCTTTACAAAGGCGTCATTGTGATCAGGATACATAAACTGGGTTTGTAGCAGTAAAGATCCACCTTCTGGCAGAGCGACCAGGAAATAAAGCACCCCAGTAAGCCGCCACTTCAGCAGGAGAAGCCGAGCTAACGAACTAAGGACAGGTGGAACTGGTCCCTTGGCCTTTCCCTGACATTTACAGCCTCTGTGCAAGGACACAGTCCTTTCTTTCTGTTTCTATTTTCTCCAGTTAATCAGGTGACTTGAAAAGAAGCTAGATAACGGTATTGTTTTCACTGACAACATCCTGATGATACTGTCAGAGGAGATCACAGGGAAATGTTCCCTTTTTGAACCAATAGAGTCATTAGGGAGAGTACTCATCACTTGAGTGCATCTAGGTTAATTACCACACAAAATCTGGAACTGGCAGCTATAATTTTTCTGAAGAAAGTACTGCTATTTTTACTCTTGATGCTGTAGAATGTCTCTTAAAGTACCTCACAGGACCCCATTTAACAGTTCAATGGTAAAATAATTTTAGAAATATAGCTTTCTGGCTTAAATTAGTGGGCTACTATCCATGGAAATTTAATGGAAGTACAAAATTGTGAGTTATGTACTGTATGAATGAAATTCATCTCTGTTTGCCAGGACTGATTACACTCTTTCCCATAAATGAGCAAGCACATTTCTCTCTTGCAGTGTCACTTTGGAAAAGAGAGAAGTGTCAGGTTGAGATGAATGACTTATCCCTGCATACATATAACAAACTGTCATATGCCTGTTTCTGTTTGCTATAGTACATTATGGCATAGAGAAGACAAAAATCCTCTAGCGTGAGACAAACACAGAAGGCTGCTTTTGGCACACACAGAGAATGCCTTTTTAGGAAAATAGAGATGTGGTGTAGTTTTAATTCGTCTGGTAGTCAATGAGAGCTTACAAACTTTAATGGTACTGATGATTTTTAAAAAGCCTCCAACAATGAAATGAATTTGCTTGAGTTTGCTGAATATTTATTGCACTAATAATTCTTTTACTACTTTTGTGATGGTGTCTGTTCTCTATTGAACTGTGGAAAAGGGCTGAGTTGATTTTTGCTGCCTTAATTTTTTTTTCCCCCAAATTATTTGTGGCAAGGAATACCTGTTAGTGTTCATCTATCCCTAATAAGATAAGCATGTTAAACAGGCACAGTAAAACTTGAGCATTTGGTAGAACTTGGAAATGACACTGGATCCATATGGGACCATAATCAGGATCAAAGTAGAAAACATTTTTCTGTTATTTCGGATTCTGAAAAGAGTTTGATTGTAGAACATCTATTAAATTATTAATGTAATGTGTCTCATGTATTCCTTTCCTCGTCGACTTCACTTTTTTTGGTGTGGTATCATTTTTAAAAAATGTTGTGATTTTGTTTTAAACAAATACTGGAAAATTTGCTTAGGAAATATTTTGATTCCATGGTGTTTAATTAATTAAAAACATAGAGTCTATTAATTTGACACCAAATTTCCCATTTTATTTTAGCTGCCTCCTATAGTGGATTATTTCATTGGAGAGACTCCTGTAAGCAGCTCCTCCGTATAATTTATGAAAGCTGTGACCCATTTCACCCTCGAATTTGTCTCTGGAGCTGAAGTCTCCAAGACACGAAATTCTGTCAAGCTTCCTAAAAGAAGACAGTCACATGAAGCAGGCATATACTGTAAATCCAGATAAACAGTTTTATTAGACTTCATAGAGTCCACACAGGGCAGGCCAAGATGAATATAGGTTCAGTTCCTCCTGCTCAGAAAACTACTTAATTTTTTAGAAAATTTTAGTTTGAGCTCTTTTCTAAATCCATGAGAAGATGATGTGCCAATAGCTGTTACAGCAGGGGAAAATATTTCTAGTTTCCAAAGTAAACACTGTAGTAATTGCCCCTCATTTATTTGTATTTTCTAATTTGCTTTACATACTACAGGGAATCTGGCAATTACCCGTAGAATGCACTGTCTGTACCTTCCTGATTGAACTACCACCTCCCATATACTTTGCTAAAGCTGCCATTCAATGCAGCTCTGATTCAGACTCAAGGGAATAGCCTTGACACAATGCACTGAAGGCAATATTTGCAGAGAAAAGGGATAATCGCTGAACAGCAGCCACGCTTCATGTCTGTATGTCCCATGACCTCTTTTCTCCCTAGCCTTGACATAAAACTTAGTGTAAGTTCTTAGGACTCTGCAGTTTCCTCTCACCTCCTGTCTCCCTTTATGATCTCTTGCCCTCGAGCACAGTTTGGAAGCACTTCTGACATGTTAATCTACTTCAGGTGGTGACAGCAGTGAAGTATCACAGTCTGTTTCTGCTAAGCTTTTAAAGGAAAACTAGAGCAATGTCTTTATTTGCTGATATTTGCCAAGATCATCAACTCTGACAGCACACACTGTATGAAAACTGCGCCCAGTAAAAAAGACTTAAATACTGAGTCTTTCTCATTATTTAAAAATATAAAGAGATATTAAAAATATCTTTCTTTCCTCTCTTACTTGAATTTTTTATTTGTCCTTCCTGATTTTTTCTTTTATCTCAAGCCAGCAGACTATGTTGCCTGAAAGCCCAGTTGCACATCATTTTAGGAAAAATCTTTAGTATAAACCTGTCTGTAGGGGATACCTAACTGAATTACCCTTAAAAAAATAGTGTCCTTTGTGATGCCCAGCTGAATGATTTTTCTTCAATTAGACCCAAGAATGTAAGGGATAAAAAAAAAAAAGTAGTAAAAGCACTGATATAAAAGCACAAACTGCATAAAAGACTGGTGACAGAATACCAAAGACCAAAGTCACAATCTTACATCTACAATCTTTTTTTTTTTTTTAAATTATTCTAATAAGGTTGTGTTTTGTTTATGCACTGCTATAGATTTTCATAATGCTCTATGGAGAAAATATCTGACAAGTTACTGCCAGGAGAGTATCTTAGATCAGGCATAATACAGCACCATATAAGGGGATTGTGGACCAGAAGGGGAGCACTACAACAGAAAAAAAATAGAATATTTGGAAAGTAACTTGGCATTATCTCCATCATCTAGTGGATTTGCTAGTGTTATGGTGATTTTCAGAAGGATGAGGACACTTTCTCTTTTGGCCTCCTCACTACATCTAGTTGTGCATGTGCCTTGGTTTATCAAAAATTTGCAAATAATGACTACTGATGCTTTGGCTTGATATCACCTCAGATTTTTAGGAAATTTTATCTGATATGTATCAACAACAGCTGTCATCCTTAAGGTACAGGAAGGATCACAGAAGGATGAACAAGGAGGTTCATGAAGTTTTATTTATATCATTATAACATAGAGCAACTGAGCATATGTTGTATGTCAATCAGATCTTCACTGATGTTATGCATGCTGCATCCAATCAAAATTACTTCTTTCCCTTATCAGGCTATCATGCAACACAGGAAGTCTTTGACAACAGTTCAGGAAGGGCCAAGGCATCAATAGCCCACAGAGTGAGATCAGTCAGCTAAGAAGATGGGTCTTCAAGCCATGGTTTCCATGAAAATTCACAGTGGTGTTTTTTTAAAGATCAACACATTGAATTGATACTGTACACATATAAATATATAGTGGGGTGTGTGTTTCAGATTTTAGCCAAATTTAGTTTGGTCTAAAGACCCATTTAAAAGAAAAAAAATGTGCTTGGATGGAAATTTGGTTGAACTTTTAAACTTTTGACTGACTACCATTTCATTTCTTTTACTTCCAAACCAAGTTATGTTCAATACAGACCTGTTTTGACTGTGCAGCATTTTTTTCAAGTATCTTTCAACCTGACAGAAATCAAGGTAGAAGCATAAATTCTCTCCTGCACAGGGAGTCATAAAAGACCTACGAACCATTTATGTAAGTTTTGTTCTAAAGTCTCTCATAAAAACATATGCACAATACAATTTGTTCATTGTAGTGAATTTTGGTTACTTCAGTAACAGCAGCAATTAAAGTTTCCTGTCTTTGCAAAATAGATTGCTCATTTTGACAATTTTAAGAAAAATGATAATAATTGAAGCATTTTAATTTTTAAATTATGTGATTCCAGACATCAGTAAAATTTTATGATAGTGATATAATGCATCTCTGATATGAAAAAATACTGCTTTCAAGTACCCACTATAAAAATAATTTAAAATTTATTCATGTATTTACAATACTAGATTATGATAAAAGAAAATATTCTAGAACTACAGTTAAACATGTTTTTTCCAGATTTTTTTCTAATATGGTCCATCTAGGGCAGAGTTGAAATTTCATAGATGAAATCCAGGTCCTCAAATACTCCCTGTAATATTAAGAGACCTATCATATTTTGAGTGAAGTTACTGAATTTTTTTTTGCTACTAAAGCACAGTTGCATAAGCACAAGGTCCTCATGTGTCCTAAATAGCAGTAGGTTACATAGGAGAGATGCTAGCGGAATATGATAATTACACATATCAATTACCAAGGTATGTTGTTGAGAATCATTGGTAGAAACAATATGTACAAGGATTTTCTTAATTATCCCCTCAGTTTGATCATATATTCAAAGCAGCAGAATTTTTCCCTTCCATCTCCTTTGCTGTGCCCGGCCAGGGTCAGCTCCAATACAGTTATTCTCAGTGGCTATGTACTCAGTGGTGTTCAGCATATTTGGCCCACAGTAGTTTTATGCCTTCTGAGGCATAGCTAAGAATAACAGACTAAGTTATGATATGTAACAGATTGAATCATTCTATGTTTTAAAGTTAATAACACCATTAGCATTCTCATTTTGTCCTGAAAGCATGGGCACTTCAAAAGCAAAGGTAACACTTACTACACCTGCTTCATTGCTTGATGGTGTTGAAACATAGAAACTCACCTCTAACAAAGGCTAATTTGCTCTAAAGTTCATGCTTTCTCTGATAAACATCTTCTAGGTACTTCAGATAAAAGTTTTCCCACAATAAAATCTGAGAGGACTATTCTGAAACATTGTCAGAAACATATTATGAACTTTTCTGGTGATTGGAATGCAATTCCTTTTAACTAGTAATGAGGTTGGCTGAAAGTTGCCTGTTGTTCTCTATTTTTTTGAAGTTTTCAGCAAACACTGCCTAATTGATTTTCTAGTTGCTCAAGAGACCTTGAAACAGCTTTTCTTGTGCCTTTTTTATACCTAAGTTCCCAGAAATAGCAAGGTGAACAAGATAATCTATAGTAGAGAATATTTTCTTAAAACCTATTCAACAGGTGGAGCTATATGCTACAAAATAGAGTTCAGAACTGGAAGCTGTGTGATCCCATGTTTGCTGAATCATTTTCAAAGTGACAGAGAATTTCCTGTACCAGATACATGGTTTTTTTTTTCACATTCTACAAAGGTTTACCAAAAAATAAAGTTTTACAATCTTTCTACAATTACCCCAGATTGGGATAAGAAAAATATGTCTCAAAAAGGGTGGTTGTGATTTCCAATATGTTTTTATTACTGCTAAGTCCAGTAGTGTTTGCTCCTCTCTTCCTTAGAATCTTAAGTAGTTAAATTGAGCTTGGAGATCTTGGATGTCACACAGCTGGTATTCAGTGCTGTATTACTGGAAAAGCATAATGCTACATCAAATATTTATTAATCAACAATCCTTATAACATTTCTTCTTGCTGTTAGTGAAAGAAACTTAAGTGACAGAAGACTGAAAAAGACAGCTTAATAAAAGACATCAATGTAGACTGTGTTATGAAGTATCTTCTCTTTCATTGCCTATTTTAACCAGTGTCCCTTTAAGGGACTAAAATATACTAAAAATACAGGTTTGGAAAATAAGTGAGCAGTATTAATATCATTCATTAATGCATATCTACTGTTACTAACACATCCTAACATGTTTGATCTGCTCTTGTCACAGAATGGAGAATATATAATCTAATGCAGTACTCAGTATTCCACTTTTACAGAGATAAAGGTATTATTTCTGTAACAGGAGGTGTATATTATATGCACCTACTGTGACATTTAAATGTACCTATGAAACCAAAGGGAGGAGCTGATCCTCATAGCTGACATCAGATGCTTATTACCTGTCCTTTGGCAGTATTGTACCAGCTTTTCTTTCATCAGCATATAAAAATAAATGTAAGCATTACCAAACCATAAAATGGTGATCACAAAGGTATATTGTTTTCTCCGCAGAAGTATTTCTTTACAATGACCTAGTTGCATTCTTTAACATTTTAGTAGGCTTCATTTGTCTATTTTATATACATTTCCTAGCATTGACGCAGACTATGTCTGATTTCCTAGCCTTTCTTCCTGCTAATGGAACTTGTGAGATTTCTTGGAAATACATTGCACCTAAAATGAGCAAGACACTGGACTGTGTCTTATCATTTAATTCTCTCAATTGCTTACTTTTTTGGATTAAGTACTTACTTAATCTTCAGAACTATGTTGCCTGAACATGCTACATTTGGAGTGCTTCACTTAGCCGAGCAAGGAACACATGGTCTAAATATTGCATTGTACTAAGATGACCAATGCTCCTGTTTTCCAATTAAGTTTGGATTTACACGTTTGCATCACTTATGGATTTTAGGTTCTCTTAGAGCTGCATAAACATATGCAAAACAGAAGTCTAGCCTAAACTTCAAGCCTTTAGCCTATATTGCCTAAACTTCAAGCCGCTAGTGACAATGACAGCATAGCTGGATAGAGTGCTGTAAGCAAGTAAGAAGAGTTTTTCACGCATATAGGTATTTCTGCTAGAAAAATATTGCTATCAGTTGCATTACAGCAAATATTTAGCAACAAGCCTTCCATTAAGATGACACAAATGGGACCAAAGCAAAATATATCATTGAGGTATTTAGGCAATTTTAATATATGGCTTTAGAAAATATTATCTAAATAGCCGAGTGCCTGTGAGTGTTTATAAATGAAGACTAGTGAGATGTAAGTAGAAGAATACATAAAAAGAGATGCATAAAACAAGAAGGAAAATCCTTCTGGACAGAGGCCAGATGGACACAGATAAACATTGAGAAACCTTTTGGTCTGGAAAATCATCAAAATTGCACTTAGTCTGTGAGAAGGCTGCCTTCATGTACTTCATCTCCCATGACTCAGGAAGAGCAGATACAGAATCTGTGATAATAGACTTCAAAAAAAGGCTTGAATCAGTCTCATGTTCTTCGTTTTTGAAACTGTTATAATATGCCACTGCATTCGGGGGACAGCTGCCCTCTGTTCCCATGCAATGACGCATTGTAACTTTATAGTCCAACAGTTAAGAGGAATATTTTATACTCCAGCAATGAAATGAGCAACTCTTATCTTCCACAAATGTCTTCTTACTCCGTTGGGACTCATTACATTATAGCTCATGCTAATGTAATATCTTACAGGAAATATATATTTTAACTGATTACCACTAACTAAAATAGTTAAAAGTCTTGCTAGCACATTGCTTCTGAACTGTGGCTCACTTTTTGACTGTGATTAAAAAGAATATTTTTTTTTGAAGTTGATGAGAATGTCAAAGAACAGTAAATTACAATTAAAAGGAAATTTCCTTTAACACTAGAGAAAGAGTAGTCTTTCTTTTCTGCCTTCAGATTCTTTCATGTCTGATTTTTGTCCATCTTTTCTTTAAAAATGAAAGTCATTATAAGTGTAGTTCTGTTTCAACCCACAATTTTGTACAATAACCCAGCAAAACTGTAGAATTTACTAAGCATTTTTCCCATTTTTCCTAAAGAATTATAAACTGGCAGATATGAATATGACATTTTGCTATCATGATGCTATCATGGCATTTTGCTATCATGATGCTATCATGATGACATCTATGCTATCTATGCTTCCAACTTGTTTGAAATAAATGACTAACTAAAAAGTTTAAAAATCACAATTAAATAGTAGATTGGGTTACAGAACTAGAAGGTATGGGTTAATCCTTCAAGTGTCTGTATTTTTTAAAAGTTCTTCTATGAAGACTGTTGCAATTATTTATCTGGAATCTCTTTCAATTCTAGACAGGAACTTGAATTTTTATATAAGAAGTTGAACTAAAAGCCAAGTGAAAGTTAAATAAAAGATAATCTTTTAATTTTTGTGTGATCTTCCATTTAATTTTTTTAGAATTAAGAGCTTTGCTTATTCTTAGATTCTACTATGGATATTCATCACTTACGTTACAGTGATAGGGTTTTTTAATCATTTCAGAGTAAAGTGAGCATTCATTAGAGCACAAAACAGGAGAAAAAATACTAAGCAACATCACCATATTTTTTTTTATTTATCAATTAGCTTAAAAGGTACATCCACCATAATAAGAAAAAGTCGCATGGAGAACATAGCTAAGTTCAAACATATATGGTATTAATCTCACATAATGAGGATTGCTTCAACTGGCAAGAGAAACTACACTAAGTAGATGGTAAGCTACAATTGGCTTCCTAAAAAAAGCATGGCTCTTGACTTTAATTTGTCCTCTGCATCAGTTTTTTATATTTAAGAATGCTTATTATTAGGTCTTCTTGCTGTGCTCGCCTCAGTTCTATTCTACTAATTGGTTTAGAGTGAGTCTGGTGTTCTAATACATCCTCTTCTACTGCAGCTAAGTCTGCTGGAATTGCCACCACCCACTGTCCTCCCAGTGCTGTAACAACTGCACTTATTACCCTATATAATATCTCTTTTGTAGTATTTTTCATTAATTCCTCTCAATCCAAAAGATATTCTTGATAAGACCTTGGCATTGATACCTTATCTAACTGGTATAGTTACAGTAGAATTAAAAATAGTTAAATCATTTTTTCATCTCATCACTTCTTTCGTTCTTGCTAGAATGTAAGATTTCACCTTTGTCTATCTGGACATGAGTTTTCTGTCCATTCATCATGTACATATGGATATATGTGCTTGTGTTGTGTATATGTGCATTGAACAGAAGGTTTTTTGTAGACAATGAATGGATCTCTAAATGTTCATCGGCATGGACAGATGCAGACAGATATATGCTCACCTGTCATTGTTGGAGGTTGGCTGTATTCCCGGAAGGGATAGTTGGGCATGGTGCTGTGTTAGCGCAGCTATGTGAATTGTGGGCTAGAGCTAGTTCATATCGAGACAGCTGAATGCAAAAGCAAGATTTGGCAAATTTTTTTACTCCAACATCTTCTCTAAAGCATTGGTGTTAGACTCTTCTTTTCCTTCTCATTGTATCATATTCTAGCCTGTCAAAATTTCCTGGTACATTTGACTGAATTGTAAAGCTTTGACTATCTGCACAGAAAAAGGAAATGTAAATTTAAACTTCTGCTATGACAAGGTCTGAAATTAGGATAAAGTTTCTTCTTATCTATTAAACTTGAACCTGTAGCATTGAAGTTTCTCTTGCTGTCAAATTTATGCAAGAATAATTGATATCTGTTCCAAGCTGTGGTTTCTCCTTGTTCTTCTCACAAGAAACTATCTTGCTGCTTCTTCCCCCTCCAGCCATTGCCAGACAGATTTATTCTCTGTGTTTACATGCAGTTCACTGCAGGGGATCCATTTAGCACATTTTGGGGGATCTGTGGCTCCTTGATTGTGACATCGTTTAAGCAGTTTTTGGGAGCAGGCTTGACTGAAGTTAGTGACAGTGTAAATAGAAACCACCATCACTACTGAAAATGGGGAGGGATGCCCTGGGCGGTCCCACAGAAAATGGTAGTTTCTTCTGCACCATGTACTGTACTGTAAGATTTGACTGACTGAGTTCTTGTCTCTCTTCTCTACCTCTCCCCAGTAAGTGTATGTAAGTATTGGGCTAGGATTTCATAGACAGTAATTAAATCTCCACTGAGGCAGCATCTTTTGCAGCCGAGGAGTTGGAAGCATTTCATGACATGCTAAATCACTACTTTTAACACCACGACCAAGTTTCTCAGCAGCTTTGCCTGACACACTGCTCTTGTAAGGGGAATAAGAACACAGAGATGCTCCTAGATGCCTACAACGTCCAAAATCATTTCCACCAATTTTCAAAATCTTCAGACAATGTTTTAACAGGAGAAGATGCAGACTGTTGTTCAGAATACAAGTAGAGAACACCTCTAATCATCAGTCTTTCATAGGAACTGGGAAATGTAATGTCCATTTGAAGAAAAGTGGAATTTCTTGAGCAGATGCAAATTGCAACTTCTCCATTAAAAATATTTTTCTTTCCCTGAATTTAATCTAGTTTGGCTTGCTGGAGAGCTCGTAGATAAATTGCTGATATCTCTGTGGTAACAAATTTATTTCTGCACTCCTAGAAATTGCCAGTTTGAATCTGGCTTTCAATAAGAATTATAAAAGTGCTTTTCTAAAATTATATATTTTTATATTATACACAATTATATACATTTCATTAGAAGATGAGGAAGGAAATGGTCGGTTTGGACATGGAAATAATTTTGATTTAGCATCTGAAGAGAAAGTGCTTAGAACTAATGCTGCAATTTTTCACTGCATTTGCAAATAATGTTGTTCTGTGTCATTTTAAGAGCTGGTCAGAATTCCTCATTTTCTTGGGTAATATTCTGCTTGTTGAGTTTTCTTTTAGTGTAAATGAGAAAATAAGAGACCATGTCTAGTTTCCCAGCCTAACACCTATTGCTACCACACAGAATTAAATGATGTGCTTCCTGGTGTTTGTTGAAGTCTGATGTTCTATCGAGCCTAGTGACTGCAACATACTTTATTCTTTTAAACTGTGTCCTTGGACATGATAGAAAGGATATGTTCTCCACAGATCTATAGTGCATATTCCTTTTATATTATAACTTCTTTATTGGTATATAATTTTCTTCATGATTTTCTGATAGAAAATTATTTTTACATTGCCTAAGAAGCAGTCGGTAATGGCAAAGAACATGAAAATTACAATACTGAGAGCAATTACGGCATTTTTTATTTTCTTGCTGAAGAATATTTTTAAGACTACATTTTAGCATGCTAACTGTAGCATATAGCTGTAGCATAGATCTACAACCTATTTTGTTCTTCTGAGCTATGTCTCCCTCTGATATGTTGGCATTTCTGCTATGGAACACTTCTCTGATTTTCCCGCATTTCTCTTAAAAGGTTTTCAGAAACCAGCTGGAATTTCTGAAAGAAAAGTTGTTCCAGTATGTAGTTTGTATTTTATCATTTTCTCTATGAAAAACTGTAAAAATTACTTTATCACTTTTGCATCTTAGCCTATACAGATATGAACATGCCCATGAAGTATACTAGTAATTGTATGGAAACCAATGGAACTGCTCACTTGATTACAGTTAAACGAGAGTTTGAGTCCCTCACTGGACTGATGCTCAGGAAATTGAAATGGTAATGTTTAGCACTGTGCAAATTTTCCTTTCTGTTGGTCGCTTATGTATAACCCTCAGATCTTTTACTCTCCTATATGACATTTAGCCGCCTTACAATCCAGAAGATACTTTTTTGTGTTGGATTTGGACCCTGTTAAAGAATGAAAGAGAAATAAAAGGAAATATAGTTTTGGGTTTTTTTTTTTGTTGTTGTTTGTTTTTTTGTTTTCTCCTGTTCTGAAATCATTTCTGGTATTGCCTTTTGAACTGCTTTAGTTTTTTTGTGATAAAAGATAGACACCAGTAGTGTGGTCCTTCCTTGATGACTACTCCCTATTCTGGTAGGTTGAGACCAACATCAAGGTGCTGTTTCAGCTGCTAAGCATAGACCTCTAATGTTAATTCAGGTGCTTTAATGTACCTAAAATTGGTCTTAGGCAGTGGTTGGGCAGATGTGATCTGATCCTTACAGTTGATCTGTGCTCCTGTGGAACAGTATATGAAAGCTAAATAGGATTTCACAAGGGGTCTATACTTAGCAACTAGATCTCTTCTCAAGAAGCTCCAGGAGAAGCTGTGGTTATGATGTCACCATGTGACATATCAGTGGCTGTGCAAGATACTCTGCTATTATAAATTTTCAAGCCCACGTATTACTATGTTTTGTGCCCTCATCAGCACCCTTTTTGGACAAATCAAGGGACAAGTTTGACCTGGTGATTCAGGAACTTAGAGGGAATGATAGGATGCTTTTCTGTACTTTACTATGTGGGAGATATTTATTATGTAGGACTTGATGTGAATCACATCACTAACAAAAGAACCAACATAACATCATTAAAATTAATAACGCTAGAATCTACTAATGAATACTAAAAAAAGATACTGTCATAAATGTCATAGCATTTTGCAGGCGACACAAGTTTTACTTTCATTTGGAGTTGTTAGAAGGAAGGATCACTGCTTTACACCTGCAGTCACTGAGTGAAGCCATGAGCAAACAGTTTTTCATGGATTCAATATGAAAATTATCTGTTGTAATAAAAGGATTTTTTCCCCTTTTTAGTTTTAGTTTGGAAATAATCTAAAACTGCATCTTGCAATTTCTTGGATTCACTATAATTAATACCCATCTACACTGTTTCTCTATCAAGCTCCAAGTAACTGCCCTGAGGATGATGGAGAAGCAATGTGTATGGATATTAATTATAATAAAGTATGAGCTACCATGGAAATTAGTCAGTACATCTGTTATTTCTTTTCTGTGAATAGAAGTGTCTCTTAAACTCTGTGATTTCAAGCCCATGAATTAGCATGCAGAGCTACACAAACCTTGGGAGGAAGGCAGCAGCAGAAGTCATCATTGGGAAAGAGCAGCAGAAGGTGAAGGGGAGTACAAAACAAAAACAAAAAGAGAAGAAAAGAAAAGAGAAACAGAATGGAAAGCATCTTCCAAAGGGGAGGATAATGGGAAAGAGAAGGGCAGCACAGTGGCACTAGAAGGGTGAAGGTGAAGAAGGGAGAACAGCTGCTTTTCCCCTTTTCCCCTTTGTATCCAGACAGAGTTTTTCTCTGAAATGCCCATGTTTTTTGAGCATATTGATTCTGTGACCCTCTTTAGCTATTTGAACTCTCCATTGGAAAGAATCAAATTCATTCCAAATCTGTTTCTAGGACCTGTATTATTTTGCATTCCCTTGAGGTCTGTAGGAAAGAGAAAAGACAAATGGTGTGATAATCACAGATCACAGAAGAAAAGAACCCAAATAAGGATGAAACAGCCTGGAAGAGAGATCTGATTTTCAGAGACTTCCAAAATGATGGCTAAATTTCTTTACATGTAAATTAAGATGCTTTTCTAAGCTATGTAGTAATAATAAAAAACCTGCAATACTTTGGGTTATCGAAGTGATTGATTCATTTCAATTATTACTTTTAGCACAACTCTCACAGCAGAAGGATATTTTTGTCATTCTAAGTAAAAATGGTAACCATGAAAAGTACACATGTGTGGAGTTGAAAACTGAAAAGCAGATGTTAAAAAGACAAGATATGGGCCAATAATTTAAAAGATCTCCAAACATACAGTAGCATTAATCATATATAACTCTAACTTTTTCCAGACTTTCTCCCTGTATTTTGTGGAAAATCTGTATAGGCTCCTATACATGACAGTTCATGAACATATTCTCATGAAGATATTCTTCTTTTCTCTTGCTTACTTATAGCACAGTTGGTGCAATTGCTATTAGAGTAGAGTTTTCTCTCCTTGAAGTCTCAGTCTGTTGATTCCTTAGGTTTATTTTAATATCAACCTGTGCAAAACAGCTATTCAGAAATGGCATCTGAAGTTGGAGAAAAGCAGGGCTTACCTTAGCACTGTCATGAACTGTAACTGAACCCCAAGGGAGGTGTAGAATCCTATAGAACCAAAATACATTAGTACAGTAAAACTATTTAAATGTTAGTGCAGTGTAAATAACATCATGTTTCTTGAAGAGAGGGGCAGGCAAGTGGAACTATACTAACCGGTAAAGAGAAACGAATGTTGGTTTAATTGGCTACTTAATGATTATCTGTTTTCTTCTTCTTTTTCTTCTTCTTCCTTTTTTTTAATCCAAAAAGAAAGGTTAATCTAACTATACATTTAAAGCTTTTAAAGGCTCCATTACAAGACTTATTATGCTAAAAGAAACATACCTGGCATGCTGCAGTTTTCTAAATGTATCAGCGATGCATGTAATGATTCACTTAAACCATCATGGTCAGAATTCTTTTACATTATTTCTATGTAAATTGGATGCTTCACAATTACTATAATATGTGTGAAATTCCACTTATTATTTCTTTTAACATGGAAACTTTTATCACTTAACTTCAACTCACTGGACAGAATATTTGAACCATTTGCAGTCATTAGAGCATTTTTGTTTGGTCAAAACCCTTGTGGGATTATACTTTGGAAAAATAGCATGAATTACATTCAGTGCAACTGAATGGCAATTTTAAATATATAAGGGGCATCAGTAGTGCTTGTCATTATACCTAGGATTCAACATTATATTTTATCTGTTATGGACTTGTTTTTATATTTCTGTCTTTTCTCGACACTTAATTCAGTATGTAGCATAAAAAAATGATAATCTACATAGGAAAGACTAGCTGACGAAGTACATCTTTCTTTTCCAATTCCCAAGGCCCAACCTAAAATATTTGCTTGGGTCGCAAGTTTTTTAGTTTCACCTTAATAGTTAGAAGACATATTCTTGTATCCTCAAATCACTGGATGAGCTGGCGAAGAAGGAAGTCTCCTCTAGTAATAGTGAAGATGACCTTCTGCTTTGGTATTTATAGAACTTGAAACAGGAGAATCCTATCTCTCAAAACTTTCTGAGATTTTAGAAAGTGTTTCTTCACATCTGGAAGGGAAGGGAAGGGAAGGGAAGGGAAGGGAAGGGACGGGAAGGGAAGGGAAG
>JAUBOD010001117.1:1513436-1525356 GCA_032353885.1 Nothura maculosa | reverse complement strand
AGCTGCTGGAGAGAGTCCAGCACAGGGCTACCAGGATGATCAGGGGCCTGGAACATCTGCCCTATGAGGAAAGGCTGTGGGAGCTGGGCCTGTTCAGCCTGGAGAAGAGAAGGCTGAGAGGTGACCTGATCAGTGTGTACAAATACCTCAAGGGAGGCAGTGAGGAGGAGGGGGCGGCCTCTTTTCAGTGGTGGACAGCGATAGAGCTAGAGGAAACGGCCACAAACTGAAGCATCAGAAGTTCCACAGGAACTTCAGGAAGCATTTCCTCACTGTGAGGGTGACAGAGCCCTGGCACAGGCTGCCCAGGGAGGTTGTGGAGTCTCCTTCTTTGGAGATCTTTAAAACCTGCCTGGATGCCACCCTGTGCCCCGTGCTCTGGGTGTCCCTGCGTGTGCAGGGGTTTGGACTAGATGACCTCTGAGGTCCCTTCCAACCTTAAGCATTCTGTGATTCTCTGATTCTAGGTTGTGCTCAAGTTTCCTTTCAGAATGTTTCCCCCCAACCACATCTCCCAAAAAGATGAGTGGTGTCAAAAAGCCTTTCTCAAATTCATTCAGATTCTGGGCAACTTAAAATTTTGCTTCCTCGAGAGAAATGTGAAATCTACTCAGGATTTCTTGAGAAATACTGGAAGGTTGGATTAAGGAGACAGCAAATACCTGTCCAGACAGATTGATTACTAGCCCATTTGAACAACTTGTTTCATGCTTAGTGTGTGCAATGGCCTGATTTTGGAAAATTAGGCAGATAACACTGGAAAATATTTGAAGCAGCAGTTTAATTCTTAAACAGTATTATGATTTTAATCTTAGTATTACTCTTTCAGTGTTAAAATTTAAAGGATGACCAGCATTCCTTCAGTCTTCCACAATCCAGAATCTTTTTTATAAAGTTGCTTATATGAAGAGACACTTTATGTGTCTACTTTACACTGCATTAAAACAAAACAACAAAAAAGACAGAAACAAACTTCCTAATCACCTAGACTCCCATTTCAAAAATAGCAAGTCAGGCAGTTATCCAGCAACAACCTCATGATATTTTAAATGTTTTCTTCTAAAAAAAGGTATGAAACAGCAGTGACCCAGCACTAGCCTAGGTTTTAAATATAAAAGAGATTTTTATCAATGAAAATTTGAAAAACAAACCAGCTGCCACCACCTGGGTGTCGAGTATGTCGGTCAGAGTCCAGCAATGACCTCCTGTTGCGACGCTCTGCGTTAATTCTGCAGTCCATAATTTATGGTCCACCAAAAGGCCACGACGAGCACGGCTGCGGGCAGGAGCTTCTGGCAGAGGCACCGGAGAGGGAGCCTCCCAACCTGCGGAAGAGAGGGGCAAGGATCAGTGACAAGGTGCTGCGGAAGAGCTGCCCAGCGTGCCTGCCTGTGGGGTTAGGCTTAAACTGAGAGCACAGCCCAGGCCCTGGCCAGGGACGGGTGTTGGAGAGGTCCAGTGCTAGCGTGGTCGTTGCAGTGGCGTGTTCCTATTGAAGCTCTGAAGGCTGCTCAGCTCTTTTCTGGAATATAAAGCGCAATCCCACTTGCTACATCCTAGATAGGATAAATGGGAGTGTTTTCTTAAAGCCCTTCTTGGTGAAAAAACCTGTCTGCCCCTGTGATTCCAGTGGGGCTTGGGCAGTTGTTCAATTCTGTTTGCAGCCTTCTGGCACACACTGGGAACAGACATGTCAGTGACTTAAAAGAAGAGGGGTTGGAGTGGAAGGAACAAACTAGAGAGTAAATCCAAACCCAGACACACGTTCTGTGCTTTGCATTTACATGGCAGTTCAGGGTTGCTGTTGCCTGCTTCTCAACAAAAGGAATGCAGGTAAGGGAGAAAACGTACCCAGCTTCCATAGCCAATGATCCTCTTAGTCCAGTTATTGCTCCAGAGGTTTCCAAAGCTTCTTATAACACTTTTAATAATATTCCATGTCTGGAAAACACTGATAGCAACTCTAATTAAAAAAAAAAAAAGCAAAGAGGAGATAAAAATATATTTAAGATTGCAAATAGCATACCAGGGTTTAGGAAATCATAGAGAGAAACCCAGAACTCTAATATATTCTTTCTGTGGAGAACATACATGTATGTAGACATAGAGTTGTGTGCTTCTATAAATACTTAGGAAGGAGACCTAGTAACTTAGAAGGGCTTAAAGGCTAAATAGCCTTCCCCACATGCCCCCTACCCCCCCGCCCCAGAAAAGCATTGTTTATAGCTGGCTTCAAATTTAATATAAGTTTCTTCCCACACTGTTCTAAAGGAAAAAAAGTCTTGATTTTCTTGACTGGAAAATTTGCAATTTCTCCTGCCCACTGGTTAGGTCATTAGAAGTCAAGAAACATACATAATAATAGAAAATGTGATAAAACACAAATTATATTTTAGTCTCCTTAGTTTCAGCATCTCCTCAACACTTGTTACACCTGCCTTTGTATGAAATGTTGTAGCTTGTTTTTAGAGGTAGCTGATCACCACCATGGCCCAGGAAAGCGCCCCGCACTGCAGCCTTGCGCCTCTGCTCTGCTTCTGAACTAACAACAGCGCAGCCCAGCAGGGGCCTTCATCCTCCATGCATCAGAGCCCAGGGCAGAATATAAAACTAACGTGAGCAGCCACCTGAGCCTCTCTGTAGGTTGTATGCAGGTATAGTGGATGTGGACATAAATCCATAGGCATAAGGAATATAAAGGGTTGCTGTCTGTGTTCAGGAGCACAGACTGCTGTGCTGAATCACATTCCTTTGAGGTCTGCAATAATTGACTTTCCCCAAGCCAAGAGATGGAATTGCTCTGGAGTACATTTCGGGTGCAAACGATAGTTGTTTGTGTCACCTCAGGACGTTACTGCATGTCAGTTAATCTGCAGCTAGTCACCACACAGCAGAACCTGCCAGCTCGCAGCAGGTAAGAGGCGATTCAAACTAGTTCAGCCGCCTCGGATTCATGTGCACGGGCTGATCATTTAACATGCACTAACCTGCTAATTCCTGGAGAGTCGCCCTTGCTGGGTTGCTCTGTGAAGCCTCTTTTTTTTAGTCTTTTTTTTGTCTTTTTCCCCCCAGATCTCTCACTGTGCATGGTTTGAGTCTATGGAAACAATTTACATCATCCCTCCTTGCAACGGTAACTGAGGTTTCTGTTTCCTTAGGCTCCATAAGAAGCAGCAGGGGTAGACACCATACCAAGTTTTTACGGTTGGTGCCAAAACGTCGTTATTTGTCCCTCTGAGGTCTAAATGCTAAAGTAGTAAATACTAAAAGCACGTGCAGGCCGACTGTGGGCAACCACTGGCGACTCACCCGCGTGCCAGGCGGAGCAGCGCGTCCGCCAGCGTCCTGCTGTAGAGCCGGTTGAAGTCGTCGCCGATGACCGCCAGCTGGTGGCCAACCCGCACGGCGGAGCTGCAAGGGAGCCGGCGCGGCCGTCAGGGGAGAACCCGGCAACCCGGATTTGTCCCAAAGCCCCCACGGAGGCCACGCACACCGAGAGCACCAACGCGCGTGGAAACTCAACGGTGGGGAGTGGGTTTTTCATTAACAGCCTTCTTGATTAGAGTTCTTAAGTCCTTATTTATACATACGCCAGTGCTGATGTTTTCATAAAGAGCTGCACATGTTGGGTCCTTGAAAAATCATGTTGCCTTTTTAGGTGACTGTTTTCATCATCTTTGCAATGGATTATTTTTTTCCCCATAAGTCAAAGTATTGACATGTTTTTCACTTTGGATGTCTCAAAGTATTTCATGTTAAGTAACTGCTTGCTTTGTTGTCCAGCTGACTTACTCCAGTGATTGCCCTGATGAAGGACAGTTCTCCAGCTACTGGGTGCTGCTGGAGAACTCTGAGCAAAATGTGGAGGTGCTTGGGGAAGAACCGGGACATTGGGGGTCCTCAGAGAGGTTCCGTGAGGCCAGTGGCTAAGGAACACGTGTTAATCCCAAACTCTGTTTAGATTTTCTTAATGAAAATTTCAATAAAATTTGGGTTCTCTTAGGCATATTCCCATTTCTTTCATGGAAAAAAAAAATCAGATGATATATTTTTAACCTGTTGCATTTCTGCTGAGATTCCTTTATGAAACTTGCTGACCAGTAGGTTTAGGAGCCTAATTCCAGAGATCTGTCTAAACAAACCTTGGGATTAGCTTGGTCATTCAAACACAAAGCACATAGAAAATAATTTGCATGGACATGGGGAAAGATACTCTCTGGGCTCCTCAACTGGAAAAAAATGTATACACAGGATTATACAGGGGGAAAAAAGGCAGCTCTCAGTTTGTTATGAGAGGCGCCTAGAGAATTATGTAAAAATGGCCTCCTCAGCTGCTTGTTACAACAGCTGGGTTCTACTGAGGAGCCACATCTGCGTGCTTGTGCACTGACATTCAATGCACTATAATGATATGTGATCGCTGCCAAGCACTACAGGTTATCTACACTTGTATCTAGTCTATTTTCAATACTGCCCACTGAGGGTTTGGCTGAGCCAAGAGTCTTCTTGAAAGCCTGGGGTTTTGCATCGGGTGTGAGACAGACAGGGCATTAATGATGATACCTGATATTAAACTCCATTTGCTGTGCGGTGTCTGGAATTGCTAGGAGGCTGCTGTAACTTTCCTCTCCTGGGGCCTGGCGGGCGTAGCTGGAGAGAACAAAGTGCCTGGGGATCCTCCGCGTCTGAGACATCTTATTCTGCAACAGAAACAAGAGGCACCCCCATGGTTACTTGTGCTATGAGCTGTTTTCTTTTCTGGTGGAAAGGGTCTAAAATATCGAGTTGCCCTTTTTATTCTTTTTCCAGCCAGAAGGCAAACGCTGCTAAGATGACAACTAATTTCAGAGCAGTCAAAGGAAAGTTTCAGTGAGCCAGCAGATGTACAGCATTTCAAACAGGCAGTATTTAGACTGCTGTTTCTTTATATTGGTTCAAAACAACCCAGAAATTGGAAAATCTAGATAAATATAGCTGATGCAGATAAGTATAGTTTCTCAGTGGTTTCACTTGGTATCTGGTGCTTTTCTTATGGTGTTTGCAATGATGTGCCCAACAAAACTGAGGTCTCCATCCAGTAAACTACATAAAATGTGCAACTTGAATGGGATTTCAGAGATCCCGAATTCAATTCTGAGCTACGCCTTCTTCAGCTGGAGTCTGTCACCCTGGAGATTACAGGAAGGGGACCACAGGATTGGACTTTGGACCTCCATCGTGCCAGGCTTTAACAGCATTACTACTTTCCAAGGCTGCAAGTGGACGGAGAGAACCGGTGGAATCGGTGGAGCCGCCGGCTCGGCTCGTGGGGCCGGGAAGGCGCTCACAGCCCCAGGGCGGGTGCAGCAGCGCGTAGCCCTGTCGGGGCCCTTGCTCAATGCCCACACGTGGCGTTATCCAAGCGCCCCACACGCCCTGGGAGAGCGTTCCATGTGTTAGGAGGGAGCCTGCGCACTGGGCACCCCTGGGTTTGCTCCCTTTCTGCCTCCCGGATCTGCGGCCTCCGCTTCCATGGGGCCTCTGCTTCTGTGGGGCCTGCAGTTCCCGGCTACATCATTAGGGAAGCGATTCCTGCTGCCGTTGGAGCGATCTGGGAAAACAATGCCTGGACGTTCCCCCAGGCTGGATTCCTTTGTCCCATTAAGCACACGCTCAATGGGCCCAAAAAATAGAACTTGCATAAAATATTCTCAGAGATGGAGCTAAACAAAGCAAAAGGTATCTGGCCCCGCTGCCTGCTCGTGTGTTTGTGCAGCACCCAAACTCAGCTCCTCGGCTTTTACCCTCGCAAGAAGATTGGGCCTTTGCTCCTCAGCTTCTTGCAGTGTTTAGAAAAAAATCACATTTTCCATGAACTAAATTTTGAGTAATAAAGTGTATTATTGGATACATAATTGGATACATAATTGCAGAAGTCAATGTACTTCCATAAGCTACCAGAAACTTGATACTACATAGCTGAAAATATTATTCGTTTTACAAAGCAAAGACTGCTCTCCGTGGCATTTAATATGATTGTAGTATCGGAAAGGAAATAGAAGGATTATTTTATGCTCAGTAAATTTTAGGATATGTCATTTAAAGTCAGCTATTATTTTTTTTCCTTTGTGTTGTTTCTGCTCCACCTGTGTAGATGCTGAAAGTCTACTATTTAAAATATATCCTCCTCCCATATATATTAATATATATGTGGAGTTTGGCAGCTACAGACAGGAATTGGGATGAGGCATTCAGAGTTTTGTTCCAAACACTATTAATGGGTTGTCTGGCCTAAGCTCCTGAAAGAAAAGCCACGCTCCTTTCTCCAGCCCACATTCCTTTTCTCCCAAGGGGACACCTGTGGATTTCTGCAAAAGAGTGGCAAAATCTAGCAATCTTCTGCAAAGTAATTAAAAGGCTTAAACAAGGAAATCTTAAAAAATATATAGTTTCAGGTGCTGTATTTGTTTCCAGAGAGCTATCTTGCTTAAACTGCTTCTCTGTTACTGTAGGTGCATCTCTACAGTGCAAGGCAAAGCCGGGAGAAAGGGATGTGTCCCGACAGGAACGCGCGGGGCTCTCGCAGCGGCTGCGGTTCCCTCAGACCCTGTCGCCCTGGTCCCTCGGAGCTCCGCACTGGGGCAGGGCTCCTCGCGTCCCACACAGCCAAGCTGTTCCACTCCCAGTAAATCCATATGCACTGCGGCAGGCACTCCAATGGACTCTGTCGTTCGCTGGGCAAACATCGAGGCCAGCAGGTTGTTGGGGTAGGGATGATGTTTTTCATAAGAATCCAAATAATATAGTGGATAAAATACCAAAAATCGGCATAAGAGGTTGACTGTCCGTTTTAAGTTTATGCTAAATAACCTCAGGCTTTATTTACACTCTGAAGTGGGTGTTTTCTTCTTTGCTTTCCCCCTCATACCTAGACTAGGTGCTAGTTTCGGTCGCCTCGGGTGGCGCTCTGGAGACGCCCTCTCGGCACGGGACGGAAGCCGCCTCCTGCGCACGGCACAGGGCACGCGGAGCGTCGCCGCGCGGAGCGTTGCCACGCGGAGCATCGCCACGCGGAGCGTTGCCACGCAGAGTGTTGCCGTGTGGAGCGTCGCCGCGCGGAGCGTCACCACGCAGCAGGAAGCAGCCGTGTCCACAAAGCGCACGATCCGCAGCAGGAGCCCCCACGGCACCACAGGCCGTCCCGCACCTGCTCCCGCCAAACCTCGAGCTGAAAGGGAAACGGCCGGTGGCCCTTCCTGATCCAGCCTGTGCCACGCTGTTTGCCGCGACGCCGGGGAAGGGCAGGATGTGACGGAGAGGGCACTGAGAGCATCGACAGCGCTGCTTCCAGCACGGATAGTGCCGGGCGAGGGCGCTCCGAGGGGCTCCTGCGCTGGACAGGCACAAGAGGCGTCCAGTTGAGGATCAAGGCTTGGCAGGATCCTCCTTGGCACCTGAGGACAAAGCTGAAGAGCTTCAATGCCCTGCCCTTGTTTTTTCCAACAGGTAAACGTAAGGAGCTTCTCACCGGGCCTGTCACGCTTGCACACAAGAAAGAGTCCAGCAGAACATGGCTCATGAAACCCACCAGGTCCTGCGCATGCAGGAGCAACAGCTTCTAATTCCATAGCGAGGGAACATAAGTCTAATCCTCACAACATATCCAAGAAAGAGAACATCCTAATGTAACTAACACAGAAAGTTTCCAGTCTAGCATTCAGATCAAAAAACTTGTTCCTCATGTATTTTTAAAGTCTTTGACTAGGCAAACTTAAGCTTAATTTTAATGATGAAATGCCTTCAGCAGAATGAATAATGTATTTCAACATACCTAATGTTTTGCTCTACGAGGGCCCAACTTCTAATTTAACAATTGAGCCCGATGACATGGAAACTGCAGCTCTTTGTGAACATAATTGTAATTGAATAAGGAAGCACCTTCAGTAGAAAGTATTTTGACTCTTACTTCTCGTAGTCAGTTTTCTTCTATTTGTGGCTTTTTTTTTCACCTAACAAAAGGGAACAGAAAATCTCGAAAACGGAAAATGTTACTAAACCAAAAATATTGGCAGGTGAGTTGAATTAAATATAGCTCTTTAAATGTCTTGTATTCAGGTTGATTAGACTTGTTGTGGGTAATGTTTTTTTCTTAGAAGTCACTCACAACGAACTTTCAGTATAAGACAGCGCGTGAATCAGCTGTAGCTTAAGTATTCTGTTTGTAGATTTTATTACGTTTATAGTTTATATTATGCATAATTTATATCTCATGTAAACAGTCTACGTAATATGCAGCTATCACACAGATAAATTATTCAGACTATATATGGGACTTCGTATGTTTTAAGAAAGTAATAAGCTAATGCTGATATCCTTCATTCCACTATTAGGACTGGGAATTCCCAGGAGCTTCCTACGTAAATAGAGATTGCCGGGGAGGACTCTGGCCCTTTATCCCTGAGGTATCAATGCATATCTCAAACTGTTTCAGATTCTACCAGCTGCCTATGCAAACTCCAATTTACATGAAAAACAAACAGAGGCTTGGCTGTTTGCATATGTGCCTTCCATCCAGAGCCAGCTCTTCCAAAACATGACATTACCCGCCTTGTTGCAAATATAAATCTCTCTTCTATTTTACAAGGACAAAGTCTGAGATAAGATGAAGGAAGATTAAGGACTCGTTAGCACTACACAAAAATGGGAGCTTGGGGTGACCCGGCAGGGAGGGAAGAGCCTTTAACACACACCCCACTTTTCCCTTGAAAGCCTTTCCAGGGCCCCTGTCAGAGCTGCGGGCTGAGGAGCCGTCGCCCTCGGCTGCTGCCTCTCCTCTTTGCCAGGGTGAAGGCTGAGGGGCAGGGCAGCCAGGCTGAGCACCGTGACGGATTGGGGCAGCCTGGAGCAGAATCCCTGAGCAGGAGCAGCAGGAATGCAACAGGGAGGATCTTCACCTCTCCCGGTAGCCTGCCCAGCCTCTGGAGAGACACGGGAGCTTCCCGGGACTTTTCTCCTGCTCCGTGACAGTTCCTGGCAAAACAGGCTGACGTAAACTGTCAATAACCTCAATTCCTGCTAAAAAGATGAGAGGTTAAGTAATCATTATCCATCCTTCTGGATGAGGTTTCTGGACCAACTCTGAAATTGCTATCTGGTCAAGGAGCAAAGATAAACTCATTCTTTGTCTCATACTGTGCTCTTGATTAGCTTCACCCCAATGACCTTGGATACTGTTTACACATAAACACCTCTTAATATTGCTTCAAACAGCTGCTAAAAGCGTACTTCTGTAAATCTAAAAAATACACCTTCTAGTTCTTTTCTCATGAGATTTCACTTATGCTTTTTATATTCAGTAAATCAGTATTGGGACACCTCTTCATTGGAAGCTGAACACCAGCTCTCCTACTCCAAGGCTGGATAGGAGCGAAACACTCGCCTGTATTCAAAGGTACAAAATACAAGCAGGCAAGCAGCCAGGGCAGAGAAAGAAGTCCATGCAGAAAGAAAACGAAGTGTAGAAAGCTTTTGAAATACAGAGATATTTGCACATCAGAATCTGCACCAGTATTTGCTTTATGTCAGTCTCCCCTGAAAATATTTAAGGGAGATAAAATATTTATGTCAGCATTCTGTTACACTATATAAATTTTTATTTAAAATTTTTACTTAAATTGCATGATCAAGTTTGGGAAGGTATATGGGGAAATATACGTAGTTCTATAAAACATAAATGAACCATAAAGCTATGGAAACTTTTTGTGTCACTTTTTCTAGAAGAGTGTAGGTTAGTCTTGTATTTTTGAAAGCTACTGAAATAAGTGATGCAGAACAGAAGAATTGCTGCTGGTAGCTCAGAAGCTCCTACATTTCTGATACTTATTAATGCAACTGTAGATAATGGCACTGGAATTTATCAATCTAGTATTAATACACTTCCAGACAAACTAAAAGAAGAATTCCTTGTGTGCTGAAGAGCCCTTGCTCTGCCATGCCCTGGAAGGGTGAACTGCCTTGGGAGAACCCATGGGCATCCCCACCAAGGCCAGCACCAGGCTCGTGCCTTGACAGGAAACACAACCAGCTTGTGGACTGTTAAATGCCAATGATACCGGTGTTATAAACACCTCAATACAGTCACTTAAGTTAAGACAGTAGTTCATGTACCACGTTCCAGTGGTATTTCCACATATCACAGTCACTGAATTACCACCGGTCACACATCTTGCCGACAGTGTAAAAAACGGCGTGTTTTATTACATGGATAAATGTGCCGAAAGAGCAAATGGGGGAGGTTTGGCACGACAGCTGGCGTCCTGCCTGACCAACCCCAGCTCCGGCCAGGCCAACCCCGCTCCGGCTGCTCGTGTCCAGCCCCTCTCGTCTCCATTGGGATGTCAGCGGTTGGGATTGCGGATCCATCCCGGCTTGGGCTCCACTCCCATCTGCAGAGCAGTTTGAGGGCTCGCTTGGGTAACAGCAGGCTGGAGCTTCCAACCGGTGTCCTGCTCCCGTGGCTACTGCCTGGGCTACCAGGCTGGGGGCCTGCCTGAGCTCAGGCTCTTTCTTAGACCGCTTTAAAGGTTTTTATGGTCAATGATACAGAGATCTGTTAAAGAAGGGTCAATGATACAAAGATCTGTTAAAACAGCTGCTGCAGGAGCCTGCTGGAACTAAGGAGACCGTTTTCCATATTCGCCTCTTTTGGATAGGCAGAGGGGCTCTGTGCAGCAGCAGCGTTTTGACACGCGCAGCGATTAAGCACCTTGAACAAATATCCTCCGATCTGTTTCTTTTCTGGCACATCCAGTCTCAGCTCCCATCCAACCCACCCACGTTAAATAGTGAAAAAAAAAAGAAAGAAGAAACTCATACCCACAACACATTAACGACAACACAGTTATAAAAGGGGCCCTGTGAACATGTGTTGAGGGAGGGCAGATCAGGGAGCCTCCTGCTCCTGCGCACCTGCAGGGCGCCGCTGGAAAAGGCCCGGGATGCATTCTGGGCACACGGGCAGGGATGCACTCCAGGCACTCGGGCAGGGATGCAGGGCGCTCGGGCAGGGATGCACTCCGGGCGCTTGGGCAGGGATGCGATATGCTCGGGCAGGGATGCAGGGCGCTCAGGCAGGGATGCAGAGTGCATGGGCAGGGATGCGGGGCGCACAGGCAGAGATGCGGGGCACTCGGGCAGGGATGCGGGGCGCTCCGGCAGGGATGCACTCCGGGTACACGGGCAGGGAGGCACTCCAGGCGCTCGGGCAGGAACGCAGCGCGCTCGGGCAGGGATGCGCTCGGGGCGCTCGGGCAGGGAGGCACTACGGGAGCTCAGGCAGGGATGTGGGGCGCACGGGCAGGGATGCAGGGCACACAGCAGGGATGCAGGGCGCACAGCAGGGATGCGCTCCGGGCGCACAGGCAGGGATGCGCTCTGGGCACTCGGGCAGGGATGCAGGGCGCTTCGGCAGGGATGCAGGGTGCTCGGGCAGGGATGCAGGGTGCACAGCAGGGATCCAGGGCGCTCCGGCAGGGATGCACTCCGGGCACATGGGCAGGGATGCGGGGCGCTTGGGCAGGGATGCGGGGCGCTCGGGCAGGGATGTGCTCCGGGCGCACAGGCAGGGATGCAGGGTGCTCCAGCAGGGATGCACTCCGGGCACACGGGCAGGGATGTGCTCCGGGCGCTCGGGTAGGGATGCGCTCTGGGTGCACAGGCAGGGATGCAGGGCGCTCCGGCAGGGATGCACTCCAGGCACTCGGGCAGAGATGCACTCCGGGCGCTCGGGCTGCTCGCGGCTCTATGTGCGCAGCTCGGCGGCCGCACGGCAGCGCCGTCCCGGAGCAGCAGCCCCGCAGACAGACGCGTCTCCAAACGGGGCGGGAGCGCGTTCCGGGGCCGCTCGCCCTGCGCGCCCTTTCCTGCCTGGCCCGCGGGGAAT
>JAUBOD010001117.1:1498274-1513106 GCA_032353885.1 Nothura maculosa | reverse complement strand
CCGGTGGCGCCACTGGGGCGGGGGCGCCGCGGCCGTTGGGGTCGTTGGGACGGGAAGAGAGGGGTGGCCGTGGCTGTTGGGAACAGGGGCGTTGTGGCCGTTGTGGCCGTTGTGGCCGTTGTGGCAGGAGGGCTCCCCTTGCGAGGAGGTGATGGACAGAGAGCTCCCCTCGACGGGGGACATGGCAAGAGGGCTCCCCTTGGCAGGGGACATGGTGGGAGGGCACCCCTTGTATGGGGGACATGGCGGGAGGGCGCCCCTTGTATGGAGGACATGGCAGAAGGGCTCCCCTTGATGGGGGACATGGCGGGAGGGCTCCCCTTGTATGGAGGACATGGCAGAAGGGCTCCCCTTGATGGAGGACATGGCTCCTGTCCATGGGAGTGTTGGCCAGAGGGCTCCTCTTGCATGGGGAATGTGGTAGGAGGGCTCCCCTCGATTTGGGACATGGCGGGAGGGCTTCCCTTGTATGGAGGACATGGTGGGAGGGCTCCCCTTGATGGGGGACATGGCTCCCGTCCATGGGAGTGTTGGCCAGAGGGCTCCTCTTGCATGGGGAATGTGGTAGGAGGGCTCCCCTTGATGGGGGACATGGCGAGAGGACTCTCCTTGCATGGGGAACATGACAGGAGGGCTCCTCTTGTATAGGGGACATGGCGGGAGAACTCCTCTTGTATAGGAGACATGACATGAGGGCTCCACTCGATGGGGGACATGGCGGGAGGACTCCTCTTGTATGGGGGACATGGCGGGAAGACTCATCTCAATGGCGGGTAGCACTCCCCTTGCATGGGGTACATGATGGGAGGGCTCCCCTCAATGGGGGACATGGTGGGGGGACTGTCCTTGCATGGGGAACATGACAGGAGGGCTCCCTTTGCCGCCACCACCACGGGGCGGTCTCGCTTGGCAGCCATGCCGGGCGCTGCTCCTCTTGGGTCCCCCCTGCACCGCTCACAATTTGGGAGACGTCCCCAAAAGCCTCCCAGTGACGCACAGCGTGTCCGGAGGCGCCGGCCTCCCTGGGGAGATGCCGCGGGCGGTGCGGGAAAGGCGCGGGAGGAAAGCGGGATGAGGCCGCGCTGGCAGCGAGGGCGGCCGCGAGCCACCCGGGCAGCGCGGCGGGGACTTTGCCCCCTGCGCACGGAGGTAAACACGGCACAAGGAGCCGCACGCGGCGTCACGGGCGCCGCGCTTTCCCTTTTTTATTTATGTATTTTTATCTTTCTGGCATAAAGAGTGCTCGGGTGCAGGGCATGCAAATCACTGGTCCCTGCGCTGCTGCGCGGAGCGATCCTGCTTGCGAAGCAGAGGTTTTTCCACCGTCCTCGCTCCGAACTCTGTCAGTCGGGTTTAGGCATCACTGAGCTGGGCACAACTGTGCTTATCTGCAGCGATACCGGCTGGGGAGGAGACGTGTTTGCACGTGCTGGACAAAAAGTGCCTTGAAAGTGCAATTAATCACGGGGGAATCAGCCGCAGGAGCAGCAATTCTTGGTGACAGCACCACGGGTTTGTCCCCTTCACCGTTGGTGACAAGGGGACAAGGGGACAAACCCGTGGTGCTATCACCAAGAATTGGTGTTTTAACTTGCCTATATCCATTATTTCCAATCCGTTATTTCCAATCACTCATCGTCTCCTGCCTAAACCTGCTTAATTTTAAGCAGGCACTGACAGGTAGCCCTGCGTTGGCCAGTGCATTGCCCTTGCTTAGGCTGTAACGTGCCCATGTCCAGCAGGGCAGAGCGGGCCCAGCTCCCCTCTCCGACCATCACCCGTCCCCGCAAACACGTGTCCGTGGGGCGCGGGGCAGCTGAAGCTGCCGCCTGCCCCTCCCACGGGGCCGGGAGGAGCCCCCGCGACCCGTTCGAGGCCGGGCAGGACCGCGGCCATGGGAGTGTCCCGCTCCCGTTCCCATTCCCGCTCCCGTTCCCATTCCCGCTCCCGCCCCGCGCGGGGGCGCTCAGCGGCCGCCATGTCGCGGGCCGCGAGGGGCGGGGCCTGACGCGTCTCTCTAGCAACCCGGGCTCCGCCCCCGCCGGAAGCTCCGCCCCCCGCGCGCGTCGCGGTTGCTAGGGAGCGGCGCCGGAAGTGGCGGCGCGGCCATGGGCGCGGCGTGAGGGGCGGCGCGGCGGCCGGCAGGTGAGAGCGGCGCTTTCCCCTTCCGCGTCCCGCTCCGCGTTATCGCGACAGGCCGCGGGGTCGCGACACGGCGGGGGCGAGGGGGAGGCGGCTCCCCGCGGAGGGGTGGGGAGAGGCCGCGGCTGTCGTGACATGTCGCCGCATGTCGCCTCCCCCGACAAAGACCAGGGGTGGAGGCAGGAAGAGGGCGCGAGGTGGCGTCCTCGTCTCCATTCCCCCTCGCCCTCTCCTCCTCCTCCTCCTCGCGGGTGTGTGGCCGGGGAGCGGCCCTGGACCGGCACAAGGATTTACCTGGCCCTGCGCCCCGGCCGCCCTGCGGCCTCGTGCAGCCCCTGCGTGAGCTCTGGGGAACCCCCCCGGCCTCGCTGCTCACAAAGTTGTCCACACCGGGGTTATCTCCTCAGGTCTGTGCAGGCTGGAAGATTCCCCAAGGAAAATTAAATTGGGCTAAGTTAAATCACTGAAAAATGGTTGTGTTTTCTATACACTGTAATGTATTATTTTCTTGTGAGCAGTTGGACTATGCATGCAAAATCACAAGACTTTACTCACATACTGGGTAGATAACTGTTAGATAACTAAATTACCCCCATAAACCAAGGGCTATTTTTAGCCTCCTGCTTTGTTGCCAATCCTCTATAGCATCAGGGATCTGTAAGGCCTGAAGCTCCCCAAACAGGAGACGAGTGATGCTCCGGGCGTGTTTCATTACTGACAGGAGTGCCGTTTGCTCCAGCTGTATTTGAGTGTGGCCTTCCCGGGAGTGACTGTGGAGACGGGGCTCCTCAGTGTGTGGAGCCTTTCAGGATTGTGCATTGAAATAAAGGGCTCTGTAGGATGGGTGCCACAAGAGTTTCCTTCTAACTGTTTTTTTTCTGCAAGTTATTTTATTACAGTGCTGGTGTGAAGCAGCTGAAGCGCAGTTTGCGGCTGACACTTTCAGTGCTGGCTGCAAATCACAGAATCCCAGGATGTTCCAGATTGGAAGGGACCTCTAGGGATCATCTGGTCCAACCTTCCCACTCCAGCAGGCACCCAGAGCATGGGGCACAGGGCGGAATCACGACCCCTTCTGCCTCATCTGGGAGATGGAGTGAGAGGGCACGAAGCAGAGGTGCCAGCGTGATGTGAGGAATGGAGGCGGGTTTGTTGTGCTCCTCCAGAAAGTGCCCCAGAGCACCAGGTCATGGCTCCCACCTTGCGTGTGCGGCCTCCCTTCCCTCATTCCCATCTCACACCACTACTTCCTCTGGGCATTAGGAATCCAAGCACTTCTGCTGGCAGAAAAAAGACTGGGAGCCCTAGTTCTTGGGGATCATTATCTTGTAAAAATCGGTGCCTTGTGGAATTCTGCAGTTAAACTGACTATGAAGGAAAAGAATTGTGGCCACCAACTCTCGGATGGGCTGTGCCCTCCGGGAAGAGAGAGCCCATGGAGTGCTGCTTGCTGACAGATGGATGTCCCATGTACGTCCGGTTTCGAAACCAAAGACTCCTTGAATGCCAGTCCCAGTATCTTAGTTGTGGAGATTACATTGGCTACTTAGTTGCATTGTCACATTAGTAAAGATAATTTGGAGCTTTAATTGGCTTTTTAACCAGCGGGAGCAGTAGATGGTGTTACATGCGTCTATCACTCCCCTCCTTGCAGGACGTGTGGTTTTTGTTCTCGAGAGAAGCATGTGCCGAGGAATGTGCTCTCGGCTCCAAGAGGAGAGCAGGAATTATCCAAGGTGCCTCTAAACCAACTCACAGGTTGTCTCGAATCAGCACTTGCTGTGCTGGGCAGCAAGTTTAAAGCTGATCTGTGGAGCGCAGGCCTGGAAGACCCTAGACTTGACTGCTGCAGCCGCCGGCCCTTGGCTTTATCAGTCCCGTCATTAGCTCATTGATGTGTGGGTGTTTGAGCTCCCCCTTGCCCTCCTGGGCTCCCACTGCGCCGCATGTGACGCAGGGCAGCGGCTCTCAAAGCATCCGAGCAGCGGGATGCGCTCGGATGAGGAGATGCAGCGGGAAGGGAGAAGGCAGCATGGGGAGCACGGAGCCCGGGCCAGGGCGCTGCCCTCAACTGCATGAAGCCCCGGGCAGCCAGTCCAGCCTCACGCAGGGCAGCACCTGCAGCGTGCGGCAGGATGAGAGGCCTCCCGAGGTGCCTTCCAACCCTGCAAGCCTGTGGTCCTGATGGAAGTAAGAGGCTGACAAGATAAGAGGTCTAACGTAGGAAGTGACATCCAGGAGTCAGGAGTTGCAATGCAGTTTGTAAGGACTGTTTTTAACAACCTTGGGTTTGGGAAATCCTGCTTTTGAGGGTTTAATAACATCAGTGTATCCTCCCTGCAGCCAGAGCAAGGAGCAAAATCATGGTTGCGTGAGATAGAGGAAAGACAGAAATACAGAAAAGAAAGAGAGTAACATTGTTTTACCTCTTTTCCATGTAATACAGCAAATGTGATTCTTGTTTGGATGAGTAAGGAACTTCTCTTGGAAAAAGGATTTTTTCTGTTTGCAGTCACTGACTGGAATTATCTGTAAGGACTTTCTGGCTTCAAAGCAGACCCCCAAACCATGTGTAATGTAGGCAAAAAATTGAAGCAATAAAATGTCTGTGCTCTCTGCTTTGCTCTGGGGGTGTTACCAGCCAGTAAGGGTGCGATGCTGATTCCTCTCCTCAACGCACGCTAAGGAGACACTCGAGCCGTGTGCCCACGTGGAGTAGCTGGGGACATCCATGCAGCTGTAGAAGGTCTGGTGTGGAAGATCCTTGTGATTAGTGCTGCTTCTGTCCAGATGACAAGTGTAGGTTTCAGTCTGAAACTGAGGCATTGCTTTCCTCAATTTTATACTGAGATTTGCTTCTTCCATTTTACTTAAGCTAAAGCACTCTGGAGATGCCTCTTTTCTGCTGCAGCCTGCAATTTTCCTGGTTTGGGTTCTCCCCTTCTGCTTCACATCTTAAACCTTTCTGTATTAACGTGTTGATTCTGTTTTAGGATAATGGCAGGAAAAGTGAAGTGGGTCACTGATATAGAAAAATCTGTTCTCATAAACAACTTTGAGAAAAGAGGCTGGATTCAGGTGTCAGAAAATGAAGACTGGAATTTTTATTGGTAAGTACATTCACTTAAGTATTTTAATATTCTACACTAATACCATTAGTGTCAAGATGCTTATTTAAAAATGAAAGATGCACAAATTAGCACGAATTTAGTGAAGAACCCCTAAGAGTGTGACATAGTTGCATTGCTCCTGATATTTCTTCTAGCATTCCTGGTGCTCAGCTCCGCTGCGTACGGCTCGAGTCCTGCATCTGTGCAGGCCTGCTGAAGTCGTTAAGATTCCTCAGGGTGCAAGGCCTCCTATCTGCATGGACCCATTCCCATGCTGTTAACCTCGGATAGCTCTGCAGTTTGCCAAAGGTTTTGTGAGAGAATGGAAAATCACTGCCCTATCAAAAGGCAAATCACTTTGGGGAGTAGGATTTTTTTTTCTAAGAAAAAATAAGCAAACAAAAACACAAGCAGGGAAAAGGCTGCATTTTCTGTGGGTTCCATTTCTTCCTTCATTTGTTTGTGTGTTTGTTGTTGTTTGTTTTTTTCAACTTATTGCACATGGTAAGTAGAGTTTTTCAGCTGCTCCTGGAGGGAGTTTGTGGCTGAGGAATCTTTATATGTTTCTTTCCAAAGCCTTCCAGCAGTATAACATAAGCAAAAGGACCCAAGAATATAAGGTTGCTATATATAACACTGCTTTATCAAATTGTCAGACTTGCCCTGTTAGCAGAGTGCAATCTCTCGTGACAGAGAGCTCAAGAATTGAACATTTCTCCTCTTTCATGATATGGAGAGCTTATATGGAGACTAATTATTCAGCTTCTTGGTACTTAAAGTGAATGATGAGATTTAACCAAGGCCACGGTGAATATAGGAGAATGAATAACCTGCCTTTTTATTTGGGGAAATGTTGCCTTCAAATACAGCAATCTATTAAAGATAAGGCAAATTAATACTTATTTGCGTAAATCAGGCAATTGGTCTTGCCTTTTCTGAATACAACAGAATGGCAGCTTGTACTGCAAATTTTATATTTGTTGTTAACAAATGATTTAAATTGGTAGCATTCTGCTAATCTGCTCATGCTTTTGGAACGTGGTTAGGGGGAGGCGTGGGGAAACAGGTCACTCACGGAAACTCTTGTGTGACTATTACTTCATTATTTCTCTTTTCCTAAAATAATAATGTAGCAGACTGGAAATGTAAGAAAATTTCGTGGATGCCATTAATGTCAAAGCTCTTATACAGAAAATTCAATGTATCCATGGTTCTGCTCTTGGAGAGAAGTGTTTTGATGACTTCTCACTGTAGTGCTCTGAGCTGGCATTTACTGCAGTTCTTTGTAAGGCTCTGAATCACACTGCTCAATGAGTGTGCTTGAAAGCTTTAGAATCCAAATAGCAGATAGTGAGTAGGAGGTTGTTTTTATGACTTTTTTTTTTCTTTCAAGAAAAGCTGAGTTTCCAGGGAGTGAAGTAATAGATTTAGGAAGATGCTGCTGTACCATTGTAGTGCCTGTTAGGCTCTTCTAGGCCATACTGGGAGTTGACCTTAATGTCAACAATCTGATGCAAGCCAAGGTGTCAGATGCCTTTTCTCACCATCTGCCCCAAATTCAGCAGTAGTGGAGGGATCAATGAAACCTGCAGCATAAATTTGGTTTCTGTAACAGAAATTGAAGAGATGTTGGCGTTGTCACTGCAGCAAAGCATTATACCATACAGAGAAATCCTGAACAGAGAGGAAAAAGAATCACATGTAAATAACAAATAATAGAAGTTTCAACTTTGTCCTGCTATGCTGTGTTTCTTGGGGGAACTTACTTGACATCTGTTGTTTCTTTCAGGATGAGTGTACAAACGATCAGGAATGTTTTCAGTGTGGAAACTGGTTACCGCCTTTCCGATGACCAAATTGTCAATCATTTCCCAAACCACTATGAACTGACCAGGAAGGATTTGATGGTAAAGAATATCAAGCGATACAGAAAGGAACTGGAGAAAGAAGGGAGTCCTCTTGCAGAAAAGGATGAAAATGGAAAATATATCTATTTGGGTATGTAGTTCTCGTTATTGTCATGCACAGCGTTTACTGCGTGGTCAGTAACCTGTTGAGCTTGTACCTTCAGGCAGTAGTTGAGCAGCACATTAATGCACAAATGCAGTAGCAGAACAGCAGGTTAATGCACAAATTAGAATAATTTGCATCTTGGTGCTTCAGTGCAGTGCAGTTGGGACGGAAAACTACTGCTTGCAAGAGTACAAGCAGTGGAAGTCGTCTGTTTTCACAATCTGCTTTTGGAGATCCTATCTAAAACCAATATGTATGTGAATCATCACTGGGAAGTAATTCAGTTGGAGCTCAGCTCTCTTTTTTCTTTTCAGTGGAGATGGGTTTGAATTAGCTCTTCTGTGCGTAAAGCTCTGAACCTTTGATGTGTTGGAGTATTAAAGTGGCTGTCTTAAAATGCTTTGGCACTTACTGTCAATCAATTAAAGTACACTCAATACTATTTTTTTTGCTTCATTCTGCAAATATAAGAGCCTTCTTTCCACTCCCACTGCCCTTTTCCTGCTCTTCCTTCCTCTCAAATCTATCACTAGAGCTAAAAAAGAAGCCGTAGGAAAGGGAGATGGATACAAAGAGTACTAGTGAATATTTCCAGTGTAATGTTGTATCCTCAGATCTCTTCACAAACCTAGCTTGAGGAGCTAATGGCTGATACTGGGCAAATTGAGAGAAGTAGAGGGGGTGGAACTTGCTTAAGATCTATTTTTTGAAATTAGACACAGCAGCAAAAAAGAAGGAGCATTCCTGAGGGAGCAGTGTCCTGGCACCAGGGCAGGCTGAGCCTCTCCTGGGCAATGAGGCTGCAGTGCTCAGGGAGGAGCACAAATCCACGCTATAGGAATGACCTGGCTTGCTAAGTAGTGAAGTCCTTAAAGGAATTTACAATCATCAATACAGCATTAACTCTATTGATATTTTAAATGGAAGAATATACTGAAATAGCCTTGTTACTAGGCTTTTTTTTTTTTCTATTTTTAAGAGGGGAGATCTGGAAGTAATGTACTTAGCAGTAAGATCAGAAAAAAAGAGATCTGGAAAAGAGCTGGAGATTCTTCAATTCCAAGGTGAAAAAAAGTGCACCTAGAAACTTTATATGGAGCAAAAACCAAAATAAAATCTTTGCAGGAAGGGTATGGACAGAACCAAATGAACAAGTTTTTTCAGAAGACAAGTTTAGGGGAAACTGGGGATCAAGTGATGACTGCTAGAAAATAAAACTAGAGAAATCATAGAAGGAAAAAAATTGTCTTGACGTTTGGGAAGTGCTGAAATGAAATAAAAATGGGGACATGCTAAAGGATCTTACATCTTGAGAAAGTGAAATTAAGAAGTTGCTAGCCATGTGAAAATGAAGCAAGGATGAGGCTGAGAATAATCTGACTGCAAAAGTGAGAAACAGTCTTTCCTCAAATTTCAGCAATTACGGGAACACTGTCTGTAGCAGTAAAGGAAGAATGACTAATGGGAGGTAAACATGGATTTTAAAATTGCCACCTGCAGAGATGAAGCAACATCACCGGTTGGATTTTTGCATGCACCAGTGAGGAGGTGCTTTGAAGGGTTGTGAAAGCTCATACGCAAAATTGAGAAAGTTGATTTATGAAAATCAAGTTGCAATGGCATGATACTCTAGTCACACAATATTTAATCAGATTTAAGCAGAAAGAAAAATACTCATGTGTTAAGATCTGTTAATTTGAAGCTACTAATTGCCAGTTATTTGTTTAAGTAAAAATTGCAAGCTTGAAGTTAGATAACGTAAAATACGAGTTTTATTCAAATCGGATCACACTAGACTAGAAAAGTGGAAAGCAGCAAAATATTTTCAGTCCATGTGTTTAGATACTAGAAGTCGTATTCTCAATTTTACATTTTTTTTCTCTTTTTCTTAATTAGATTTTGTGCCTGTTACATTTATGCTTCCTGCTGACTACAATCTCTTTGTCGAAGAATTCAGGAAAAATCCCTCCAGCACTTGGATTATGAAACCTTGCGGGAAAGCTCAGGGGAAAGGCATATTTCTTATCAATAAACTCTCTCAAATTAAAAAGTGGTCTCGAGACAGCAAAACATCTTCGTAAGTGCTGCAGGAGAAAGTAAACTGCGTATGGTGCTTTCTGTAATTAGATACCTTACAGCAACATGCCGGTTGTTTGATGCACAGGAAAAGTATTCCATTTATCCCCATGTCATTAGTAGCTAGTTTTACATTTGCTCTCCAGTGTTGGACTTCCTCCTTCAAACATGCCTTAGTGTGATTCTGGTGCGGGGAGGTACAAACAGCTGTTCAATTAACTCTGCTCTATAAATATGGCTTTAATGTTGCCGGGGAAAAATGGACAAAAATAAAATGTTCTGCTTCGTGATATTAAATAGCAGGAAGTAAGAGAAAAATCTTCCCCTGGGCCATTTGAATCATGATTTTATTTCATATGTGTTAATTTGCTTTTTAAATTAGTGTAATGAAAGGATGTGCTTGTATGAAGAAAATATGTTATCGGCTTGGAGCAGAAAGCAGTGTACCTGGTGCTCATGATCCGCTTCCAAGTGGGGGAAACAGGCTCGCTATTTATGTTTCCTCTGACTAGTAGAAGTCTTGCTCAAACAGCTGATAATATTTTTTGTTGTTATGAAGGGGCTGGCTGAACTTCAACTGAGTCATTTTCTATTTATCTTGGAATCTGAAGACTCACAATCCGAAAGTTATCTTTCTTCTATTGTGGTTTACAATTGCACACCGAGTATAAATCCAGAAATTCTAGGAATATAAGAGCTTGACTTAAAAGGTAGTTTAAGAGTATGTGTGCTTGGTGCTCATCTGAACCATGAGAAGCTATAGGGGCTCTTGAAGCAAAGACTAGCACTTTAAGCTGGCTCTGTTGGCTACAGCTGTAACTTCAGATCCCTGTTTCAATGGGCGATGAATCTTGGTCCCCTGCTTCATCGTCCTGGCAGTTTTGCCACATGAGCTTGATGCCAACTGTGTATTATTAAGCAGTGTAACTATATGCACTGTGTTGGCTTTACAGTTTCATATTTCTGCAAGCCCAAAGCTTAAGCTGCTTCGGTAAAAGAAATAAATTAGCTAAGCACCATAATTGTCACCTTGTGAAACATAGTGTGTGTTTTTCAGATTTGTATCTCAGTCCTCCAAAGAAGCTTATGTGATTTCTCTATATATCAACAACCCCTTGTTGATCGGTGGAAAGAAGTTTGACCTGCGTCTGTATGTTCTGGTGTCTACGTACCGTCCGCTGAGGTGTTATATGTAAGACTATACATATATATATATATGTATGTGTTTGAATTTTCTTCTTAATGCATGTTTAATGTCGTCAAAATAATATTGCCTACGTTGCACAAAGAAATTTAACAGGCACTTGGTATCCTATTGTGCTCTTTTCCTTATCTCTTGTTGGCTTTTAACATTTTAATTAATGCTTTTTGCATTTAAGGTATAAACTTGGATTTTGTCGGTTTTGTACAGTGAAATATACGCCAAGTACAAGTGAACTGGATAACATGTTTGTTCATCTTACCAATGTTGCCATTCAGAAGCATGGGGTAAGTGTGCTGTGTTTTTAGTGTCTCTTTTATAGCAAGATTGACTTTTTAAATGGTCCAAAACCTTTGGAATAAAAAGATTTAATTGTTTTCTTTTTGTCATCCCTCAAGCAAAATGGTTCAATTTGGCTTTGCAAATAAATAAAACAAAAATTCTGTAAGACTGCAGATCACAAGTATGCAAGATAATAAATGAGATTCAGCACTACAGTAGAACATGGTTTCCTCAGTATTGGCCTGCGGGAATTGGAAGCAATATTTTTTTAAGTCTGCCATCATTAAAATGCTAATATGACACTTAGCGATCGGTTCTGGGAGCAGTGGAATTAATGAAGCCTGGTTCCTGTGCTTTTATATTTTATAACGGCACTGAAATATCTCCTGGCTGATCTCCCTGCCCTCCTTCTTTCCCATGTCGTTAATTCAACTTTCCTATTCCCAGTGCTTAAGCGTCACAGCACCCGCCAGCTCCTCCCTATGCCCCCTTCCCTCTGTGACTCAGTGAGAGAGGGACGTGCAGCCGCTGGCCTCCCCCTGCAGGAGCCAGAGCAGCTTTCTGCCTGCCTCTCCCTTCGGGGTTTCATTTTTGTTGCCTGCAACTGGCCACCTCGCTCCTAAATTGCGTAGCGACTGAATAGCCCTGAGGGATAAGAGGTGCCATGAACTGGTGGATGCCCAGTGCCCTGGCCCAAGCCTTGTTTCTTCAGGGAATCCCCTTAAAAATGCATTATTGTTAAGAGATGTCCATTATTTATAAACAGTGCCTCGGTTACGGTCATGGATATTCTCTTAAGTTGTACTAATTGTGTTATCTTTTGTACCTAATGCTCTTAAAAGGAAAGAGAATAGTTAGACGAAATTCCAGGCTTGCTAAATGGGCCTTGGCTGCTTCTGTTCTGTGGCACACACAGCACAGCAGAGCTGCCTTCACCTGCACCTCCCTGTGACAACAGTGCACATCTTAAATGCCAGGCACTACGGTGATGGTAAACCAGAATAAATGTCAAAATGTGACATTTGTCAGTGCTGCAGGGGCCTTCTTAGCTAGGCACCAATTTGTGAACGTTTCAGGCACATTATGGTGTGGCAGGGCACGGGAGAATTAACTGTGGAGAAAACGTGTCCCCTGCTACTGATAGCATTAACAGTGGTGATTTGCCAGTGGCTGGAGCAGGGGAGGCAGAGTAGGAAAAACACAGGTGCTCATGGTAATACCTGTGCTGCACAATTTGGTTTTCAATTATATCCTTCTGTCTGTGCGTCTGTAACACAAACAAAACAGCAGGAGGATTTCTGTTTCTTTGTTCATCTTCAGTTAGCCCTCTTCCATGGAGACATTTCCCTTTGTTTTGAAATTTTTAATTAAATAGCTGTTATTACGCAAAGCTTTATGCAGTTGCAGTCCATTTTGATTTGAATACTTGTTCTCAAAGGCAAAGAGAGTTGAAAATCAGATTCCTGTCCTCTGGCTGAAATCTATTATCTTAAGACATTTCTTTTTTTCCATGGGGCAAGTCCTGAGGCCCATGTCTCAAATTTGCTCAGTCTTTCAAATTTATTACAGGGTAAACTGTAGGAAAGTCCTGGAAATATTGAGGGTTTTCTGAATTTGTTTTAGAGGAGAAAGATTTCATTCCTCAGAGAATGAAATGTCCTCTAGACATCTTGGTTTTTACAATTTAGCATACACTTGGCATACACCAAGTTTATAATTTACCATACACTTGGTAATTCTTAGAAATGTTCCCAGGAGCATTTTTATACAACCATTAAGCATATATACATCCCACGTGAGGGCTGAATGAGATGTCTTATCAGCGGGGAGACTTCCCTGATTTTCTATTTCCATTTCAAAAAAATACATTGCAGGATTCTTTCCTCCTATTCCAGTAGTACTTGATTTTTGTCATTTACATGAAAAATTAACCCTCAGAAATAATTTTGGTGTCACCTTGCTGTTTTCAGGAATCTAACTTGTCAGTAATGCCCTTAAAAAGATGCTGTTTTTGTCTCTCTTCAGAAACAGACAGGTTCCATTTTAAATGCATAAACACAGATAAGCAATGCTGAATTTTTATAAGGTTAATTTCAGAGAAACTAAGCCATTGTTGAATCAACTACTTCTCCCTTATCCCCAAATTCTTTCCTTTTCCATTTTAAAATTTAGACTTCCCAGTTGTATTTTACTAGGAAGTTGTAAGACTACCTAATTTATTCTATTTTAAGGAGAGATTTATTGCTCGATTTGTGGTACGTGATATAAGCATATAGAGCAGTAACAAAAATAGCTATTTATATAGAGGGCAGTTCAAAGTAAAGCTGAAGCCCTTGTGAAGCTGTGAAACAGAGAAGCAGCAGTTTGCTGAGTGTTATTTTTAAAGCAAGACTCGCATGCAAGTGTAAGTGGCCTGCTTTTACTCATGAAGGCAAAACTGCCGAGCAAATCCCAAGGCTCTAGCACTGAACGGGCTCCTTAATTCTTCAGGATGATTACAATCATATCCACGGAGGCAAGTGGACAGTGAGCAACCTGCGTCTGTACCTGGAGAGCACCCGTGGCAAGGAAGTCACCAACAAGCTCTTTGATGAAATCCACTGGATCATTGTGCAGTCGCTGAAGGCTGTGGCCGTGAGTACAGTTTGTGGCAGGCTCCCAAGCGTGAGCGTCAGCCTTGGCTTACAACAGGCCTCCCAAAATAAAGCTGGTTTCCTGCTGCCGCGGATGGTTTCTGCGGCTCTGCGCTCCCATGATCTCCCCGAGCGAGGTGAACTTGAGTCTCGAGGGGGTGAGCGAGCTATCGGAGCTTATTAAAGTGAATCCATCTCTTGAGGGCTCTGGGAGCCATTTGATATGACTTGATGCTGCCTCTGTGAATAGCGTGAAGTTCTGCCAAGGCTCGTGATGTCATTTCAGCAATAACAAATGTGTCAAAGAGAAAAATAGCTCTGGAGGGCAATTTATCAAACCAAATGTAAGCGTATTAGTTCAGCAGAGTTACATAACTCTACTTCCAGCTCTTTTAGATGCAACTCATGTAGCTATCAGGAATTTTTACTTGGAAAAAACATGTAGCGATCCATCTTCTCTGTTTGAGTAACTTTCCAGTGTTTGGGCAATATCCCATGCTTCAGTTTGAGAGCAGGTACCACTCCATGGGTCAGCTGGGGAGCCAAAGAGCTTATTGCCCCCTAAAGAGGAAGAGTTGCCTATTCCCAGGTACCTGGGCCTGCCATCTTCTGACACCTTCATGAGTTGTTAGCTTAACTTATCTAACTGAAAATTACTTTTTATTTGTTCTTTTTTCCCTTTTCTTTTCTGGATTAATGAGTTTTTGCCTTTTTCATAGATTGAATGACCTCACAGAATCACAGACAGGTTAAGGTTGGAAGGGACCTCTAGAGCTGATCCAGTCCAACCCTGCTGCTCCAGCAGGGACATCCAGAGCACAGGCCAGCATCCAGGCAGGTTTGGAAGATCTCCAGAGAAGGAGGCTCCACAGCCTCCCTGGGCAGCTGGTACCAGGGCTCTGGCACCCTCTTAGTAAAGAAGTTCTTCCTAACATGGAGGTGGAACTTCCCGTGTTTCAGCTTGTACCTATTGCCTCTTATCCTGTCATTGGCGACCACTGAGAAGAGTTTGGCCCCTTCCTCCCTACATTCTGCCTTCAGGTATTTGAATATATTAATCAAATACCCTCTCAATCTTCTCTTCTCCAGGCTAAGCAGGCCCAGCTCGCTCAGTCTGTCCTCATAGGAGAGACGTTCCATCCCTTAATCATCTCTGTTGCCCTTTGCTGGACCCTCTCTAGAAGCTCCACATCCCTCTTGTCCTGGGGAGCCCAGAACTGCCCCCCATACTCCACATGCGGCCTCACCAGGGCTGTGCTGAGGGGCAGGATCCCCTCCCTTGACCTGCTGACAACATCCTCCTGATGCAGCCAGGATCCCATTGGCCTCCTTGGCCACGAGGGCACTGCTGCCTCATGGTTAACTTGGTGTCAAC
>JAUBOD010001117.1:1440960-1454544 GCA_032353885.1 Nothura maculosa | reverse complement strand
AAATTGGACTCTTTATGCAATTGGTCACCATACTTAAAAAACTTGTATTTTCTTATGCTAGAATTTTGATAGTTGAGCAAAAAAAAAAGTGGATTATCTTACTGAATTTTGGGCTTTAAATTATTGCCGCATACAAGAAAATACCAATTTTGCTCTTCTACTTTGTACTAGGAGGCTCTTGATGCAAAATGGGCAGTTTGGGACCTTTGTGGCTACAAATTCTAATTCTTTAGTTAGCATAAAGTTGCCCGAGTTGTTACTATGGATGTAAAGGCTTTGTCACCTTTTTAGAAATTAGTAAAGGCTTTATGTGTATGAAACTAAAAGCACTGTTTGAAGAAAATGTGGATAGAAAAAGGGAGACCACAGAAGCTTTGTAGTTGGTCAGGACTTAAAATATCACTACCGGTGCCTTTTGTGTATGAAAGCAGTAAGAAATGGGTTTAGTTAGAGCTATACAGCAGGCCATGCTTGGAAGTTTTATATGGGCAGCCATAGAGCCATAATAGCTACGCCGCAATCCGCACGTAGCTGCTGGAGCACTTGGAAGAGGTGACACGAGCTGGTGGCATTGTGCAGGGATGGAGCTTGACAGGAACGCTGCAGAACTTGGAACTGAACAATGCAGATGAGTGCTGTGCTGTGACTGACCTGATAAGCGCTGCACGGTGACGCTAACCGATGGGCAGGAAGGATTGGTGCAGTAACACGCTTTGCTGACCGTCCACGTGCAGCATCCGTGCTCTGCTGGGGAATCAGCAAAAGCCCAAATGATCAGGGAACAAACCAGTTTGCAAACCCCTGCAAGAAAGATAAACAGTTATATAAAACTTTTCTCTTGCTGGAAATAATTGAATCAGGCTGAAGCAGGGTCTACTCTGACACTTAAGACATCTTGTTACTGACTGTTGAACTGTTTGAGTGGTACCCTTGCCTGTACCTTGTGGCAGTGACAATTATGAATTACATGGAACTGTTGTGAGATCCATGAACATAGTTAACATAGTTGTGTGCAGTGTAATGTGCCAGGGAAGCTTTTTTTTTCTTTCTTTTTTTAAGTTCTTACACGGAACAAAATGCTTGAAGTGACGAGGAACATGAGGGCAAGTGGTGAACCAGTGCAGGCAGTGCCTGGTGCAGGGTGGCTTTCATGGAGAGACGCTGGGAGGTTTGCTTTCTTCTGGCAAGAGTTAATGACGTGTGTGCATTGCTGCGAGGGCGGCTGCAACAGGGAACGGCTTCCAGGTGCTCAGCTGGAATGTGCCTGGATTGGTAAATACTCCTGCTTAGCTGTCCTGGAACTGCTCGAGTCAATGATTAAGCTGCGCGGCAGTCGGCCTCGGCTGGGCAGTACCTTGGAATAATGGACCGCTCGACTTTAAACCTCGCTGCTCCACAGGGACACTCGATGGGACAGAAACACAAATTACTCCAGCTCCGGAGCTAATGAGAGAGGGTTTTTGCTCTTTTTTCCTTAAGCTGACTTGGAGGCAATGCAGTGTCTCTGGAGTGCTGCCCTCAGCCTTGGATAGGGAGAATTAAGGAATCTGAAAGCAGCTTGGAGTGGCGCCATTCCTGCAGACTTGTCATTTGCACTCTCTTTGGTTAGAGGTTTCTAAAGGTACCGCGCTGGCTGGGTGTTCTGTTTGCTCTCAGTCTCAGCCTGCAGTTTGTTCAGAGCTGCCTTCCTGTGCCGCAGCTGACAGTGTTCAAGTGCTCAAACTTGGCCTTGGCACGAACCAGACCAGTCTGACAGGGCCTTTTCCTTTAGAATTTCTTCCCTTATGCTCCAAAATAGCTCGCATTTATTTACCTCGGGCTGCCAAGTACATCTTGAGAGGCGTTTGGGATAGGTCCCACACTTGCACACCTCACTCTATCTTAAGAATTCATTGTAAAATAAATTCTTAATCGTTAAGCTCACGGTACTTTTTGAAGTGTCACCCTGATTCTTGAATATTTACTGTTGAGCTTTAAGTAAGAGCTCCCCTGACTAAAATGGTAATAAACTGCCTTCCAAACTGTCAGCATTGCCTTTGAAGGGAGCCTTCCGTCCCTTTGGGAACTGGAACTCTGCCCCTTGTTCATGTCACCCTTGTGGCTCACGAAGGGCTTGGCTTCCTCTCTTGGGTTGAGCCTTTTGTTAGGGCTCCTTATGACAAGGCTGACTCGTGGCAGTTGGATGCCATTGAGAGTGTGGCGAGCACTTTGCAACCGGGTGCCGTGAACTTCTTGCTCTGAACCTGCTGCCTGTGCATGTAGGCGGGTGCTGACCAAGGAGCTCAGCGCAGAGCAGACCAGCAATGAAACGAGTTTTCTGATTAGATTGCAATATCAGGGCTATCCACACACACACTTCCAGCTCACTGCCACTGCAAATTCAGTGTCTCAAGATCAGCGCTTGAAATCCATCATGAATAGCAGTCGTTTCTTTTAAAAAAAATAGTACCTCTGGTAGCAGTACCTATGCAGTAATAATCGAGTTTGTTGACCATTTTGTAACTGGGAAATACTGTAACTGGGAAAACTTTTTATTTTTTGGATAGCCTTTCTGTAGCCGTGATGGTCTAAGGACTCGGGCAGGACACGGTTTGACAAGATTTCAATTATACTAGACCCCTTGCTATAATTGAAAGAAATGGGCTTTCATGAATACACACTCTTTGAGCCTGAAATAGAAGCAGTTTTCACAGCTATACCAATTGAGAATTTTTTTTCAAGGCTTACGTACATTTTTAGCTCTAGTTTAGACTTTCATGTTCTAATGGGATGAGAAATACTGTCAGCTCTGTTCCTCTAATCGATGCTGGTGTTCACCAACGTGACACATTTTATGAGGCTGCGAGAAATGCCTCCGTGTTTTCATGAAGCTTGTTTAGAGGTGATTCCTTGCCAGGGATTACAAACAGCATCAAAAAAGACCTTCTGAGAGGTAATTGCGACAGCAGCGGAGGAATCCATTGAAGTTTCAGTTGTTACAGTGCCCTGATTTGCCTAAGAAACAGAAGCCTTGTTTCATTCTTCATCCAGCCAACGTGAGTGAGCCTTGCTGTGCTGAGCTCTCTCCAGCTGCAGATGGTCTTGACACAGAAGCACTGTGTTGACAGGCCCCAAGCAGGAGCTCCTTCCTCTGCCCTACCTTGTTGGCAAGGGCACCTTCCTTGGCATCATGAAAGGCTCCCGCCGACAGCCCGGAGCAGGGTGACCTGCTCAACGTCCACGCTGAGGAGAATGGAGAAGCCTGAGGTTTTGGCTGCTTGAGCTAGAAATGTGGCAGCAACTTCTCCTAGAGGAGAAAATAAAAAATTAATGTTTTAAACACATTAACAGCTAATGTTTAATTTGGTAGACTATGGATTTTTTCCCCATATCTATCACAGGCCCTCTCAGCACTTCTGTCACTAGATACATTGAAGTTTGCCATAATCCTTCATGCCACTTTCTTGCATCCAGGTAGACTGTGGCAAACCTGTTTTGCTTCAACTTTGTGCTAAATTTTTCTCCTCAAAGACAAGAATTGGACAATCCCATTGGCCTTGTTTTACGGAATTAATACTGGCACTGGTGTAAGTGTGGTATACGAGCAAGTGGAAAGCCAGGTTTGGTAATGAAGCTTGGTCTTACATGAGCTGATCCCTGCTGTGGTCATATGAAAATAATAACGCCTTGAGCAAGCCGGGGCCCGTGCTGCTGCTCCGTGAGTCAGCGTGAAGGGAGGAGAGGGGACGAGTCAGCTTTCCTAGACATCCAAGGGGAAGCGCGTGCATCCAGAGATTGCAAAGGGGAGGCGTCCAGAGGAGCAGCTGCTCTGCCCACGAGAATAATCCGTGTCTTGCGTGAGCCAGAGCTGCCTCCCAGACGTGCCGCTTATCCTGGATGTGAGTCCTTGCTCTTCCTTATTTCCTGCCAGTGTGACCCGTGTGGAAAGCTCCCCATCTGTTGCGCAGGGGTGTGGAGGTGCTCAGCGCCTTGCCCTTCACTGTGGTTTGAAGCGTTTGTTGGGATATCTGCTGGATGGAAAAGACCTCCAATAGATTCGGGAAAGGCCAGTAGGTTCCCTGTCTAATAGGGCTGTATCAAATCTGGCCCTCGTGCATCACCATCCTCCCCAAAAGCAGCAGCCCCCCAACCAGGACCCCCTGGGGAGCAGGGAGGCAGCTGCTCCGGGATGCTCCTTGGACAAACCTTCCTCCTAGCTCTCCTGTACCACTGGGCAAATCAGAGGTCTCCATCTAGCTTGCTAGGCATCCTTTTAGTGGCAAACTTGTGCATTCTGTGGGTTCAAGAGCTTTATCAGAATAAACTGGACACAAGCAGTATCCATGACTGGATGGAGCAGTGGGGAAGGTGAGAGCCTCTCCTGTTGGTCACCAGTACATTTTGCTTTGACTAGGAGCCTTCAGAGCTCTTTGTTGTGTATTTTGTGCTGGGAATATTTGCCAGGAAAAGCTGTGGTGATGTTACACTGACATCCGAGATAAGGAACCCTAATGTCTTTCAAATGATTCCAGTGTATAAAGGCTGATTAGTTACAAGATGGGCAAGCATGAAAAAAAGGAATTAACATCTAATCTTACTTCAGGCATTTGCAACCCCTGTAGTATTTGTGGTTATGACAAATACTAGGGTATACCACCAGAATGAATTGACTGGAGTTTAGCAGTAGTTAAATATTTGCTACTTTCTATGGCACTAATGAATTAAACTGTTAATTTTTGATCAGTCTACCAAGGGGGGAAAAGGTTTTTATACCCTTTCATGTGAATATATGAATATACAAAAAAAGACTTTTTTGCGATTGAGGAAAAGGAGCAGGAAAGCTCCTTCTGCCTTAAGTGCCGTGAGAATTAAAGCTAGGAGGTTGCAGGCGATCAACTACCCCAGCTGGGGGCTGCATCAGGGCCACACGCGGCTGTGTCGGTGCCCGGCTCGTCCCGAGGGAGGGACCCGTGGGCTGCTGGCCCAGCCCTGCAAAGTGCCCCCTCCCTGGGGGTCTTGAGGGCACTTTCAGTCTCGGCTTTGAGACAAGATTTGAGACTGCTTCAGTGTTGCCGTGTGTGTTAGGAAATATTAAAATGTGAAGGAGTGTGTTTAACTTAATGGGGAAGCACGAAGGCATCTGCAGGGCCTGTAAGAGATTAATGCAAGAGGTTATTTGCATCAGTTGATGCAAATAAAAGCATTGTATAGTTTTAGGTATCTTATGTGTTTATATGTGATATGTTTTGCTATTCTTGAAATTGTAAAGGCATTGACAATCTTTTAATACTATTACTGTTCAATACATGTTTTATTTGCATGGTGTGGAAATGTTCTTTCTGTACATCTGTGTAACAACAAGGACCCTCGTTTGGACTCGAAATGATTGGAAAGTCACTTTCAAACTACTGAAATTGTATGTGAACATACAAATAAACAGCGTTAAACCAGAAAGCTGAAAATTCCAGGGTAAATTCTTGCCCCTTGTAAACACAGCTCTGACTGAAGCAAGCGGCTTCCGATGCTTCATGGGGGTGAGAGGAGGGAAAATAATGAAGAATGTTGGTGGTTTACTTCAGAAAATGAAGAGATTTGAGTCTTGTACCAAACAATATATTAGTTCCTGAATTCAGACTCTGGACAGTGGTTTTATACAGTTTCTCAAATAAGTTCCAACTTCCCTGCATTTTTCTGAAGCTCATAGCTAGAATACCGGAATTCTTCCTGTATTCCTGTGCATTGCTTAAATACCTTGTGCCGGAGCAGTGCCTTGCACCTAGAGGAATTCCCTGCTGTCAGCCGAGGTGGCCGAAAGGCCTTGCCCTCTTTTTCCAAAACATTGCCATTGTAGCTTCTAGAACTTCACATGCCGTTTCCGCCAATTGTTTGCACCGTTGGAATTAAATCAGTTTACCAGCCTGCAAGGTCTTTTAAACAATTTTAACAGACTTTGTGCCTTGTGTACAGCTTTGTAAATTCAATTTTAAATTGCTTCAGTTACATTTAAAAGTTATAGTGTTCGATAAAATATTTGAGTTTGAAAATTAATGTTGTATATAAACAATGTCACTTTCAAACCTTGCCTACCTCTGGGGCCGCTGCTGTTGCTTTGGGGGTTCAGCACTCCCAGTATGGGCACACGTTCTCCCAGGGAAAATAGGATCTGGTTGAAGCTGTGCTGTGGCACACTGGAATTAGTTACATGTGGTTGCTCTTAAGCAAATGTTTGTGCTTGGTTTCATCTTGTCCTGCATCTAGTTATGTGCAATTACCAAAAATGCCGTAATTTTTGTAAGCAGGACCAATAAGCAAGTCCAATGCAGCCTCTTTCACAAAAGTGCCTGGCCTGAAGCACTAAGGAGAAGGGGGTTGTGTCCTCTGCTCGGTCTTGCTCGAGACGCTTGTTGCCTTCACCCAATTCTGTCTTCCCGAGACTGATTTTGCTCTTGACACGTCCTGCTTGGGTGTCTCGTATCCCCGAGCTCTCATCTGCTGTAAAGTCTTTGCTATTGCCCTGTCATGTGGACTCCACCTACAGAGAGAGACTTGTCGTATCATGGAGGCTTCAGCAGAGCTGAACCCAAGGCTGCAGACAGGAGACGAGAGGAAGGGATTCGTGGAGGACAGAAGAGGAGCTGAAAGCCACAACTCGTGCTGGGCTTTCGACTGAGATACAGATGCAAAATAAGGAGAGGGGAGATCGGAAAGGTGCTGATTTGGGCTAAGCTGCAGCAGGAAGATTTCATTGTTAGCAGGTTCCAGGGTGAAGCATCAAACATAACTTGTAACTTGTCTGCTCCTTGCAAGTCCTTCCTTTCACAGAAATCACAGAGCAGTCGAGGCTGGAGAGGCCTTTGGAGATGATCTAGCTGAACTCCCGTGCCCAGGACTGTGTCCAGATGTGTTGACCATCTCCAAGGATGGAGGCTACGGGCCTCTCCAGGCAGCCCAGCCTTAGGGCTCAGACACCCTGACAACAAAAAGATTGTTTTATTACTAGCATTGGCATGGAGCTTCCTATATCTCCGTTGCTGCTGTGTCTGACACCCTCACTGGGCACCACTGGAGACGGCTTGGCCCCATCCTGCTTACAGTTTCCCAATATTTATGCACACATCTAAAATCCCCCTTCTAAGCCTTTTCTTTGAACTGAGCCATCCCTTGCTCGGCTCACTCGGCAGGACCCTGCCCCTGCCTTTATTTAACTGACTTCATGAGGCTCCTGGTGCCTGTTTCTGCGGGCACCTGAGGGCCCTGTGGTGCCTCAGCCACTGCTTGCAGTTCTGGGTGCTCAGCAAAGCTGCTGCGGGTGCCCTCTGCCCAGGTTGCTGGGGCTCAGGCTGAACGGGACCTGGCCCCTTGTTGTCCCCTGAACTGTCTTGTTAGTGACAGGACTGTGGGCTCTGCCCTTCAGCCGCTTCTTGCTCCGCCTCGCTGTCCGTCTATCCCACACATCATCACTCTGCTCTGAGGACAGTATGGGAGTCGGCAGGGAAACCCTTCCTGAAGTCAGGACAGACACAGACACATCCCCTGCTCCCCCTCATCTACCCAGGCTTCCCTTCATAGAAGGTGATGGGGTTGGCCAAGCACTGTTTCCCTTTGGGAATCCCTGCTGGCTACTGCCCAGTGTCCCTGGAAGTAGCATCTGGGATGAGCTGCTTCCATCCCCTTTCTGTGATGGAGGGAGGCCCAGTGGCCTGTAGCTCTCCACGTCCCCTCCTGGCCCTGCATGAGGACAGGGGAGACATTTGCTGTCCTCCCCTCGTGCCACCCTTGTGTCTCACAGAGGCCGCAGCGTCTCTTCGGCACCGCAGTTCCGCTGCGGATGCTGACATTCCCTGTCCTCCCCTCGGAGACGGCTGGCGGAGCAGGGCTGCCTTGGTGCAGGGACCCATGGAAGTTGGTGTGGGCACACCCACCTCACCGGCGTGCCTGGCTGCAGGCGCCAGGAAAACCGGCCAGGCTGGGAGCGCATCCGTGAGGAGCAGGGAGCCGCGGAACGCGGAGCCTCGTGGCAGCGCGCGGCTCCCCGGACACGGCGGCCGGGTTCGATTGTGTCGGGCCTGTCGTCCCGGCGCGGCCCGGGCCGTTCCCCGCAAAGGGCACCGGGGTCTGGGAGGTCTCAGGGCTGCTGGTCTGCGGCACCAGCATCTCAGCTCGGCAGATACTGAAACCTGACACGAGCCATTAGTAAATGCAGCATGAAACAAGTGTAAATAGCTGTTAATCAACGCCTGCTTGAGGAACTTGGTGTCTTTAGGACAAAAGCTTATTTCCTGGATTTAAAAAAGAGGAGGAAAAAGAAAAGCTAGGGAGACTGATACTTCCTGTTTTTTAGATATTAATTAACAAGCCATTAGACTTTTTAAATGTGTTAAATGCCACACTTGTAACTCATGTTCTGAGACGTGTCATGAAGCCGATTGTGGAAGAAATGCTGAATTTCCAAGATTCTAGAGATCGTCCTAGAATGTAAACTTTGACTAGAATAGGGCAAGTGTGATGTAATATGACTTACGAAGCAGTAGTTCATTAGCAATTGTTCACGTGTTTGGATGTGTGTGCACTGTGCTGTGTGTGTGCGTGATGGGTTTGGTTTTGAAGTAAGTTTGAAACTTGTAGTACAGGAGACATTCTTTGGAAGAACGTCTCCTATTCAAGGTTATTATCTGTTAGTGTTTTAGTCTGGTTTTTCCTTATATTTGTTGTCGCCGGCGATGGCAGCTCCCTCAGTTTCCTGTGGCGTGGGAGGTGGTCCGGAGGGAGGTGCTGGTCCATCTCTGCCGTGGCTGCACTGCATGGCAAGGGCCCTGCTGCCAGGAGGCCGCTGCAGGGCGAGCTGCAAGGCGAATAAGCATCAGGCAGCCAGCTGCTCTTCAGCAGTTAAAATGCTAATTGGATAGTGCACATTTCTGAAAGGAAACGTTGCTAACAGAGAGCCAGGTCCCTGCACACTTCATTAGAAGCACCAATGGGTGCTAATCTGAAGCCGTTGGCAGTTGCATGGAGTCAGCATAACCAGTTTTAACAGTGTGCCTGGGTGTCGAACTAGAACTGGAATCCTTTGGAGCAGGTAAATTCCTTCCTCCTCCATTGCAAGGAATTTAGGAAGCTTGCTTTGAACCACTCTAGTTTTTCTAATGCTTTTCGTACATGATAATATGATGATAGTTTTAATATGATAGTTTTAGTGTGTGCTGTTAGAATTTATTTCTGCTTTTCCAGAAAAAAAGGGATCATTTTTAACTTTTTTTTAAATTATTTACCTAATTGCTACCATGTTAATAGGTGAAAGGTGTTCTAATTACCACCTTATTAATAGGTGGAAGGTGTTTTGGCATGGAGACATTGACTGTCTGTGCACTGCTAGCTGCTCTCTGATCCTGGTGGCTTGTCATCCTCAATTATATTGTGATTTGAATGTTAAAACATGTTTTGGGGGCAAAGATGAAGAAAAATCATTGGCTGCTAACTCACCTGTCTCTTAGAGGTTATCTAAGTTTCTTTGGTCTGTTAAAATGGATGGTAAATCCAACACAAAGCCAAATGAGCGTTCTGAGGACATTGCCTGAAAGAACTGGTGTTTTTGGCCTGTCACCGATGGGGTTGTTTCCTTGCAGCTTTGACAAGGAGTCTTATCAGGAGTTTTACAGCTTGTCATGCCTGTACTTACCTGCCTAGTCAATGATAAAAAATGCCACTTAGTTTTCAACCATGTAACACAGTTTTAATATGCTTTTCTTTTAAGACTGTATCTCTTTGTAGTTTGAGGAGCTATTCTGAAGCAGAAAGTTTGCATATAAGCCTCCTGACAAAATTCTGAATAAATGTAAACCTAAAAGTCCAAATTGGATCTCCTTTAAGTTAAAATAAGAAACAGACTTTAAGCATTTGCATGTTTGCAGACTGCCTTACTCCTAATCTTTATTTTTCAGTCAGGTAGCTAGGGCAGATAAGCCAATGACTTAATATTTAATAGGGTGTGCAAATTCTTTTAACTGAGCTCTTATGCTTTGTGTAATGTTTACAAAAGCCACCCTGGCTGACCTTGAGATTGGTGGAAACGTTGCGCGCAGAACCAGCCTTTTTTAGTTACTCCAATTTTCCATTGCATAGATCAGCAATGGTTCCCCACTGGTGTAGACCACACCCGCATAGGTGTTCAGTGCATAGCACGTGTGTCTCTCCATATCTTCTTCCCTCCATAGCATGTACATCCAGTGCCTATGGAGCTCATTTCCACGTTAGCAGCAGGTGTGGGACTCCTTGAGAGTGCGGTCACTGTCTTTCCACGTTAAATTGCACGGTGTGGTTTGGAACAAGTTGCTCTCTAGTTTGTCAGCAGCGAAGCGAAGGCTTCATGGTAGGGCACATACAGGCTTTGCTGTAGGTTCAGCGCTTGGGTTTTTCCATACCTCACTTCAAAAAAAGAAACAAAAACAAACCCTCTATTGTTGTGCTCGATGCAGATTTCACAATGCGCCTTTGTGCGTCCGCGCCGGTTTCTTCATCCCGAAAGCCAGATTAATCGATTAACTTAAAGTTAAGGTATTAGATACTTGAATCGTAAGCGTGGAAGAGGAAAATAATGCATTTGTGTTAGAGGCTTGGATTATCTAAAACATTGCCAAGCAGTAATCGTGCAGAGCAATTGCTTAACACGTGCAAAGCCTACTCCTCGGGTGCTGCAGGACTAATAAAGTGCAGCTTTGGTGGAGGTTTTGCTGCTTCACTGCCTGCACTCTGTCCTCTGGCCAACTTGGGCTGTGAAATGAGCAGCTGCTTCTGCGGGGAAACTTGCGGCCTCTGTTGCAAGGGGCTGTCGACATCGTGTTGAGCATCTTTCAGCTGACATCTTTGGACGCAGGGCAGTCTCAGTATCGTTGGTAAAGCAGTGAGATATTAAGATTTAGAATAGTGCATGTCACAAATAATGAATTTCTACTAGTGGGCTATCTTGCTCCTTAGTATTTGTGTTATCTAGCAGTTTCTACGCAAACCCTTGGAACCGAAAGCAAGATAAATTTCCAAGTGTGTCTCCTCCTCAGGTTGGGAACTACAAGCGGACAGTAAAGCGCATTGATGATGGCCACAGGCTTTGCAATGATCTCATGAACTGTATTCATGAACGGGCACGGATAGAGAAGGTCTATGCTCAGCAGCTTACCGAGTGGGCAAAGAGATGGAAGCAGCTGGTGGAAAAAGGTAAGTACAGCCTTTTAATTTTGAACTTGTTGTTAAGGATAAAAAGAGTTTCTAAGTAATTGTTGTTTTGGTAAGTGCAAAGTAGACATTCTGTACTTCTTAGTCTATAATGGAGGTTTTTTAAAGCTCAGTAGTGTGACAAGGTTGGGTTTTTCATAAATAATATAAAAAAAGGGCTGCTCCTTTGCTAGCTTGTTTGCTTCTCAGTGAAGCAGCTTGAGGTGGCCAAAAAGATAAAGTTCCTGAGAAGTGGCTGTTTCTAAATGAACGATGGTTTGGAAGCGAGCACGCCGTCTGAGAAACATACCTGAATAGCAGGGGTGAGCAGTGCCTTGTGGAGAGCACTATTAAAGCAGCCGGGTATAATGCCAGCTCAGTACATGCTGCAGTCAGGAGTCTGTCATTTCCTGCTCTCTGTGCTTTCACAAGGATGTGGAGAAATTGAAGGCAGTTCAAAGATTGATAGATGTAACTGGAGGAATCACAGTACAGGAAGGAGGAGACCAAACTCTTGCCTCTTCTGGTTGAAAAATCTGTAAAACTGTTAAATTTGCTTAAAAAAAAGAAACTGTTTCCTGTTTTAGATCTGTGTTGGTGCCTAGGAATTACTGTTTAAAAGTAAATACAAGTCAATAGCTGCAGGTAGTTTCTCGGGAATAAAAGTTCCATGTGGGTGACGGTTACTGCGAATGACACTTTCTGTTGTGTTTAGGCCCACAGTATGGAACAGTAGAAAGGGCTTGGTGTGCTTTTATGTCAGAAGCTGAAAAAGTGAGTGAACTGCATCTAGAAGTAAAAAGTTCACTGATGAATGAAGACTTTGAAAAAATCAAGAACTGGCAGAAGGAAGCCTTTCATAAGCAAATGATGGGAGGATTTAAGGAAACCAAAGAAGCAGAAGATGGATTTAGGAAAGCTCAGAAACCCTGGGCAAAAAAGCTGAAAGAGGTACAGCAGTAGATTATGTATTAGATATCCTGTGTTACGATATACTAATGTCTCAAATTCCTATAGGGGAGTAAGCTCCCTACTCTCGCTGCTGGATCCTCCTTTTTCAAAAAGATCTCTTGCTTTCTGTCCTCTTCTGAAAATAAATACTCTGTCTTGGTCTCTTCTGATCTTGGTGGCTTCAGGGAAAATCTGGGGGGGAAGGGGCATTTAAACTAATCTTCTGTTATCTTAACAGTATCTGATTTCCTGCATTTGAAAGTTATGCTACGTTTAAAGAATAAGCAGGGAAAAAGTGTCTTTGGGTGCTTTTCCCATGGTGTGTAGGAAGGGGGAACCTGTTCTTAAAACAGGTGTGTAGAAGAAGGGGGAGAAGGGGAACATGAGCATGACACAATGTTGTGTTGGGGACTTTCTCTGCACCTTTCCTTGAGTCTGTGTGTGTATTTTTCTCAGTTGTGGGAGTCAAGTTTCTTGTATGGTGAGAAAATACTGAAATTCATAAGCACTTCATTAATTTCCTCACATTGATCCTTGCTCATTGTTCATTACTTGGCCTGAAATAAATATTTTCCATTAAAAAAAAAATCTTGAAACAAAACCCAACACTTTTTCACTGCAACGGGATTATAAGGCTAAATGTCAATTAACGGCTGTTTTATAAGCTGTACCAGATACAAAGATTCCAGTTTTCTTTGTAGGTGGAAGCTGCAAAGAAAGCATACCACGCAGCCTGCAAAGAGGAGAAGCTGGCTATATCCCGGGAAACAAACAGCAAAGCGGATCCAGCCCTGAACCCTGAGCAGCTTAAGAAATTACAGGACAAAGTAGAAAGAAGCAAACAAGATGTACTGAAGGTACCGGCATGCTCACGTACTGTTGATGTGTGGGCTCTTTCAAGTGCAGCTTGTGCATGGTTCAGGGGGCTTGTGTGTGCTGAGGTGTCTTGCTTTATGTTGCTTTCTTGGAGGGGTAACAGACAGGGTGGAGGGAGGGAGTTTGGTTGGTGCCACGTGCTGGGGAGTGCTGTGCAGTTGGTTCCCATCCGGCCCTGCTGCTGCAGAAGCTCGAGCTCTGCCCCAGGCTGCAGGGTTGCCCTTGTGTGAGGACAGGGTAAGTCACTGCCTCGGCTTCAGGTGGGCATGCGCCCCCTCTGCTTCCTGCCGTGCAGCTGGCAAGGAAACAGAGCAAGGCAGGGAGCTTCCAGGACGGAGCTCATTGCTCCTCAAAGAAGGTAACTGTTGGAGAGGCTGTTCCCTCAGTCTGCCGACGACACCCGAGCTTTTCTAAGTTGGCCTGCAGAACGTGTGGTGGTAGCATGGTTGGTAGTGGGGGTTTCTTGTTTGTTTGTTTTAAAGAAACCAAGCTGATGTCAATTTAAATAATAGTAAGTGCATTTGTGGAAATTCTGCTAATGAGAGATCTGTGGAGAAAAGTCCTTTTCAGAGG
>JAUBOD010001117.1:1422859-1433112 GCA_032353885.1 Nothura maculosa | reverse complement strand
TTCCTTTGAGCCTTTCAGGCCCCTCCTTTGCACATGACCTCCTTGCTGTAGGGGCTGAGACAGGAGAGGCACTTGCTGCAGCACATTTCAAGCAGACGCTTGGTACGATGGCTCCGTGCTCGTGATCTGCTCGGCCCCAGAGCAGCCAGCTCAGGCCCTGCAGCACCAGGGCCGCAGAGCGCACCCTCTAGTGACAGATGCAGCACTGTCTGTGTCTCCGGCTGTAATTTCAGGCAGCTGCAAATGCCGCCTGGTGCAGAGTTGAGCATTCACAGGTGACTCATCAGGAGTGGCAGAAGTAACAGCTGTGACTTGCAAGATTGCCTAAGTAGCTTTAAAAAAAAGCCCAGACAAAACAGTCCGTGGGAACGAGACAGGCAGTCTTACTCATCTTGTCTCTCCTCCCCTTCCTTCGTGGTTCAGACCCTTTTCCAATACCCCAAGCCAGGGACCAAACACCGTTCAAGCACTAAAAATAACTCGAGAAATTTTAGCTCCATTTTCCCTTTGGCTGAGGTTTGTAAGGGATGTCTGGCTTCATCACATCATCTACAGTGAGCGTTGGATGGACGCTATGGCTAAAAGTTAATGGTGGCAGCTAATGAGCTCCTGGCTGCTTATGGAGGGAGGTGGCTGCCAGAGATGGCTATTTCCAGGTGATATTCTGAATGCCATGTAGAAGGAATCCGGTCTTTAAACTTTTGAGCAATACCTGAAACTCCAGTCAATGGTGGTTCTTTCCTCTCTCTAATTAATTGCCTGGTTTTATTTGTTAGTGAAATTCTTTATTCAGCTGCCTTTCCCTCCTTCTCCCCTTCCACCTCTCTCCTTGGTGGGCAAGTATGGTAGGTTTCCAGAGAAGAAGAAGAATCAATCATTAACCTTGTTAACCTGTACCCCGATAGCAGGGCAGTGTTAACAAAATATTTGAAGCTTTTACTGGAGTGCACAGGAGCTAAAAGCATGTATCCTTTATTCAGTAGACTTTAGACACTCCTCCTTATTTCCTTAGAAGACAGCAGTAAAATGATCCTCTTGCAATACGTGCTTTGTGCCTGTCAGTGTACAGGTGTGGCATTCCATGGGTCTGCAACAGTGGAGGCTGTGACTACAGTATGCAGCATTTACATACTGAGCTGCAATGGTTAAATGCAGAGTTAGGCGTTCTGTGCTTTATTGCTGGTCTCATGACCTGCATTAAAGTATTTGAACCATGTGGCTCTCAATGTGATGGCTTTGAAACAAATACAGGAAGCATGAACTTTAGGAGCTGTATTGGCGTAAAATAGCTCCATACTCTTAAAGGAGGAGCAATGAGGTGCATTATAAAACTAAATTATATGATTGCCTCAACTTAATGTGGGGGAAAGGGATCCTGCGTTAGATTGTGAACACCCTGACAGAACATGAATAATAAAATGGCTGCAGTGAGAAGCTTTAGTTTTATCACAGATGTATTAGGGGGACGAGGCTTAGCCCAAGCATGCAAAAGAATAAGGAGAAGGAAAAAACACTGGCTTGTGCAGGAGCCAGTTGAAAATGTACTCCCTGTTATGTTGGTGGTGCCTAGACTGCACAGCAGCTGCCAGCAGAGGATTAATGTATTCCGGAGATCTGCTAGAATAAATGGATATGGATATTTTCAGACAGGATTTCTTTGAGTATTCAAAGTATTCGCTTAAAAAGCTTTGTGATCATTGCTGGGTGCCTGGCATAGCATATGACACTGTCTGCCTAGTGTCCATCAAATGCACTTTAAGTGAAATTCTCTCTTCCTTTATTATTGAAATACTTTATGTAACTGCAGGATGGTTTTTGTTTGTTTGCTTTTCTCCTGGGAAATAAGTGTTATAAGTTTCCAGAGAAGAAAAACAACCCTGTTCATCTCTATTTTTAGAGAAGGTCTTAGGTTTCTGTAGCTGAATAGGACATAACCAAGTACCATATGTCTAGCTCACCCTATTGCCATGGTTGAGAATAAGTAGCCTCAGCAAATAAAACCATGTGATGCTGGACAAAACCTGTTATTTTATGTGCTGTTTTTATCACAGCTGTAAAAGACGGTTTTGTTGCAACTTCTTCTGTGCAGATAATACGCAAGTAATATTATCATAGACCTTCCAAGTCCCAGTTGTTAACACAAGTGCTGTTGCGTTGATATTTATTGTTCAGGTTTTGTGGCTTTGAGTTTTGTTTGCTCTTCATTAGAAAACGCTCCTCAGAAATCGCAAGGTGGCTTGGTGTTGTATCCTGCACCCTGCGTGCCCTGCCTGCGCTGTGCCACAGGGTGCTGCAACAAAGAACCCAAGCCAGCCCACAGTGTCACTTGTTACGGTCGGTTATTTGTTAGCTGGTGGAATCAAAAAATAGATGAAATGAGACTTAAACTTTTTTTTTCATAAGAGTCACTGTTGAAGATTCAAATCTGAGAGATTAAATACGAAGCTTGTCCATTTCTGCCAAGAACATAGTAGTTGCTAATTTAGGTTTTATTTGTCCAAATTACATCAAGGACTTCTACTGTACTCTGTAGATGTACAGTTGTTCAGGAAAAAAAAAAGTGGTTAGTATCATCAGCATTTATTTCCAATGCCAACAAGTTGTATTTGGGGGCATAACCCTTACTTAGGGCGGCTGTTTTACCTGTTGGAGCTGCTCATTTGTTCATGGATAGCACCTTGACACCTGCAGACTTTAGAAAGCTAAAATATTTGCTGAGGATGTAGAGCATTGTATGCACAGGACAGTCAAATAGAGTCATATGACAGGTTATAAATAACTGGTGGGGTAAAGGGGTATTCTAGCTGTTGAGAGACTTGGGTGCTACAGCAGTAAATCATCTTACGGCAGCAGAAAGATGGAGCAATAAAAGGGAAGGCTAAATACTAATCCCTGTCTTTATTTAAAAAGAAGATGAGGAAAGGAGAGATATGACAAAGCATAAGGTACAAAATTTTTTTTAATTTTTTTTGTATCACAGCCTAGTAGTAATGTGGGAAAAAAACCCAAAATACTGCAGCTATAGTTCAGAATGATTTCATTGCTGTGTTTTAAATGTGTCCTATTTCCCTCTTTATGCCAGAAATTCCTGAATTATATTGACAATAAACCTAATAAAACATTTATTTCATTTGCATTGATAGTGTGTTGAAGGCCATAAATCTAAGATTATTCTGTTTGTTTTGCAGTAGTTATACTGTCTTTTACTATTCACAGTCTTTAGATATAAGGGAGTCTTTGATCTTCTGGTGAAATGACATCACATGTAACTTTAGAAGTTTGCATCTTTCATCGTGATAAAAAGCAAATGGTGTTTTTGCCATTGTGAAATGCCACCAGAGTGATGTTTTAGTTTCAGAGTAGCTTTTTTTCCTATTAATGCCTGTTGGGAGCCTTTCATCCTACACACCAATCTGGAAGCTGCACTCCTCAAAAGTACAAAGACTAGAAAGGGAAGCTCTCTGTGGCTTGGGGTGGGCACAGAAGAAAGGTGAACATGTAGGCAGCTGATGTTGTACCTTGCTGTTGTCACTGAAAGGCTCCAGCTTTTCTTTAATATTACTTATTTTTCAGGGGACGAGTTAACTAAAATGGAGAACGAAGACGAGCAGGGTTGGTGCAAAGGACGCCTGGACAACGGACAAGTCGGTTTATATCCAGCCAACTACGTGGAACCGATCCAGTGACAAAGGAGAAAGTTAATACAGAAGTGCTACCAAAAGCTCTCTAGGCCTGTACAGTATATATTTACCGGGAAGGGAAAATGAATGATGTATAGAGTGTATATATTTTACTGAAGAGACGGCTTGATACTGAAATCATGATGATTTAAGACAAAAGATAGAACTAAGAATTTGACTTGTTTCACAATTTATGCACAATGCAAAAGAAAGGGGTTAGGCTGAAAAAAAATAGTATGATAGGGAAAATGCTCTTTAATCTTCTCTTACCACATATTCTGTTATTGTGACTCCTGAACATTGCATTTTTCTATGCTTGTGCCTCAACCTACCCTGGGTATGTGGCTTACGCTCACTTTTGTTTAATCAGTTATTTTAAGTGACCTTCAGTAAATTGCGACTTGAATTTTTAAGATTATTACAGTTAATTTTCTATTTGTTCTTAGTAATGTCTTGAAAGATGCAGTATTTTTTTATTTAAATGCTATGTAGTTAAGCACCTTTTTGTACGCTCAGATTTATCAATTAATACTTAAATTATGAGATAGATTTAGTCAGTAGTTGACTGAATGAAATCTTTTTCCATGTTGTAATAATCTATGTTGTCAGCATGCTTGAAGTTGAAAAACATATAGTGTATTTAATAAATATCTGTTACAGAAGACTATTTGTAGCAGAGATGTGCAAGTGTCATGGGCTGGGGTCCTGTTGCCAGTGCTGTTTGTGCCTTTTGACACGGCAGTGAGTTTTCCAGGTGGGTTTTTAAATGGCACTCTAAAAACGAAAAGATAAATCATACGTAAGCCTCAGAATACTAGTTACTTCACTTCTGCAGGAAAAAGTTTTCTCTTTTAAGTGGTTTTTTTGGTTTGGCATTTGGAATGTTAGCTTGAAGACTAATATTTTTTTCAAACAGAAGACTGTAAAATAGACTAAAATGCTTTCTATGAAGAGGCTCTCTATGCTGTGTATATGTACATATAATTTGATATTCCAAAATATAAGGAGCATGGATATTAGTTATCAAGCCTTTTGATGTGGGTTAGATTTAGACTGTTTAAGAGTTTAAATTATAGATATATTTAAATCTGCTTTCATATCATATTCATTACTGTACCACAGACCAAGTATTCTGTGATTAGTTTTCTCAGAAATACAGTAAATACACTAATATACTCAAAATCTATATTTGTAATGAATACATTTGTGGGTCAACAATGAAACTAGCATTAGTCCTTACATGGATTATTGTAGCATAACACTGTAAAAATGAATTTGTTTGCAGTTACAAGTTGGTCATATGTAATAGTGTCAAATAATATGCATTTGTGACAAATAAAACAGGGCTGTAAATTACAGTAGATTTGTCTTTAAAATTATCAGGTGAGTAGATGCGCTACCTTAGGAAGCTACACTGTAATGAAGTTAAACCTATTTTGAGATAACAAACACTGTTGATAGTCTCAGAGTTGTTTGCTTTTTGAGATTACAGAATATTTAGTCATAATTTTCAATGATTCAAAATGTGCAAGCTTAGAATCTGGATGTATGTATGTCCGTGTCTGTCAAGGAAAACCTACCAGCATAATTATTCATCCACAAAATGGTTACTAAAATTGTCAGGAATTACTGGTTTGGGTCTCTGTATTGTAAAATATTTTAGAAAACAATAAAATCTGTTAATCTCTTAAGTACCCGGAATGTACCTCTTACTAATTCAGTGTATATGAAAACATTCTTTTGAAGCAAATAACGTATGCATTTCATTGCAACTCAAGGTGACTACATTGGCATTGCCTAAAAGAACCATAAAGGAGAGCGCGTTAGTGAGAGGGAAGGTGCAGTGCACTGCGCCTCTTGGCCCAAATATTTCAAGAAACTATTTATGGAAGAAGAGGAGACTTTCATGATTTCTTCTTTGAGGTATGTGATGCTGCTTTCTAGGATGTGGTCCAAGTCTGATACGGCTTGCATGAGCAAAGATGGGTTTTGTGTTTAAATGTAACATCTGAATCTTTTCCTACCTTGTGAGGAAGAGGCTTTCTTGTTTGCTGGTAGGGACTAATATAGTAACTTGAGTAGCTGAAAGCTTGAAATTGTGTCCTGCATCAACAAATTAGCTTTTAGTTCAAATAAAGTTTTAATTCCCTGTGGTGGTTAGCTGATGAAGGGAAAGGATAACAGAACCATCTGATCCTGGGAGGGTAGTGTCCAGAACTGGCCGTAGTGCCGCAGAGCACAGGATAGCAGGAGCTAAAGGCAAACTTCATATTTATTGAACATTTTAAAATGAATAAAGTATTTAAAGAAGTTATTTGTCTACTAATGAGTATTCTGAATGCTAGAAACTCTTAAGCTCCATCCAATTTAATGAGAAGTTCAGGAAACAGAGATGGGTTAAGTCATGTGGAAATGGCTAATTTCATGCTCTTTTTCAGTGGGTACCCAGTTACCTTACACAGGCAGCTTCGGGCTTTAGCTTTGTTGCTCTAGCAGCACACAAGGGATTTTATAGAATTTAAGCAGATACTTTGTAGAAGAGTTTAGATTAGAAGGAACCTCTGGAGCCAGGCTGCCAACCTCTGCTCAAAGCAGGTCAGAGGCAGAGGCCCCAGGCTCTCCTGTTCTGTGCTAGTAGCACCTTGTAGGGAGGAACTTTTTTGTGTGTGTTTGTGTGTAATCACAAGTTCCTGATGATGCCTCATGTCCTCCAGCGTGCACCTATAAGAGGCACGTGGCACTCTCTTCCCAGCATTTTTCCATCAGGTAGCTGTAAACAGCAATGTGGGCTCCTCTGGATCTTCTCCAGGCTTAGCAAACTTGGTTATCTCATTCTCTCCTTCTTTCTAAAAATAGATTTTTAGAAAAACTACTGAAAGAGTAAGCAGCTCCTGATGCACAGTCCACTGCAATCTATAAAATTTTATGTTAATGGATGTTGGGTGGCAAAACCTACAGTTCTTGAATTGCATGTGTTTTTGAAAATGAGCGTTGTTAGGTTATGCCTAACCTAAGCCTAAGCCTGTCATTTTCTTGGCCTTTCAATGGTCTTTCTGGTGGTTTGGCAGAAAGATGTTTATTCACCTCAAAAGATCCAGGGAGCTTGCTACTTACGGCTAAAAGTGGTTAGCTGGAGAGAGCTGCAGTTTCTGACTCTGAAATGACCTAAGAAAAGTGATGTGACAGCTACTGCAGTAATCCGTACTTTGAGTGTGTCTGACATCCTGCAGTTTACCTACTAGTGCTCAGCATGCATGCCTTCTAGCCTGCTCTTACACATCTTCCTTGTGGTAGAAGTTCAGGTTCCTTTCTCATGCTACATTAATCATTTAGTGCCAAAATTAAAATCGTAGATGCGTGGAGAAATTTTATTGAGCACCTGCCCATACTGAGGTGTAACCTCAGTTCCAAGACTGCTTGTACCAAGTCAGATGAGATCTATGCCAGCAGCCTAGTACAGGAACAGGACAACATAGAGCAGGTATGTCAGTCCTGGTACTTTCAGCCTTCCATGATTTGCATCTTCCTGGGCAAAAAGAGAAACTTGACTCTATCCTCATGATTTTGAACTTTTGGTTTGCTGCTTTGTCAACAACGGTATGTCAAGCTTGTGCTCACACAGATGTAATGAAGCAGCTCAGGAGAGAGATCCTGCAATTAGTTCCAGAAAGATTACTAGTAGTGCTCTTTCTAGTAATCACTAGTTTGGACCTCTTTAAGCATACTTCAAGCTCTTTTTTCTTAATTTATATCTGACTGAAGTTCACTTGCTCTATCCAGCCAATCTGTACTTAAATGAGCTGCAAAACAATCTCCTAGAGGATGTTTTCACTTCTGTATCAAATAAGTTTTCAATAAACTGCTATCTTTTTGTTTACCCTTTTTTGCAGCTAAATATTGAATGTTGCAAGTCTGAGTGTGAACTCATCTGAGGGATTCCTTGGTAACCTCCAACTTTTTATTCTTGTAGTCAGTAGTAGTCAGTAATCAGTTCATTAAATGATCATTCCCCTTCATTTTGGGGGCACTTTAGTTAGACTTTTAGGAGGGACAGTAACAAGAGCTCTTGAAAATCCAAGTCACTAATTACTTCAGCTCAACAACCTTCAGCATGCTCAGTGACATCTCCAGCATTAAATTAAATGTGAAGTATTTATATACTGTGATGAGAGCGACTTCTAGAACCTCCAGGCAGGAAACACTTCAATATGATCTAATTTTCCTAGTGCAGAGGAAACTACATCCCACGGCAAGCGTAGGTAGGTTTTGCAATGGGATGATACTTCTAGTGCTACCTTTGTGAGTCCCTTATATTGCTAATAAAGGCTTTTACCTAAGTAGGACCAAGAAGAGGTTGTGTTAGGGTTGTTTGTAAGTACCAATAGTACAACTTCTCGACTGTTCAACTATGTTGTTGAAGTACAGATTACTTTCAAGAATAGAAAGCTCAAAAAAATTCATCTCTATGAAATGGAGATGCTTCTTGATGTTACCAGCACAAAAAACATGCTAGCACTAACTGCAAGTATATTATTGATGCATTGAACTGGTGGTAACCGGTTTTTAATCTAGTTCAGCACTATTGAATTTCATTTACATATTGTGGGTGAAGTCATTCAGATGCTTGATCTTTGTTATGCTTTTCTAGAGCTGAGATAGCACAAGTCTATGCAGTCCCGAGTGGATGCAGCATGGATGCTGGTGCCTATCTTTGGGCATCAAGTCAGTCAATGAGCCAGAGATGAGACAGTTCTTTTAGTAGATTATCCTGAAAGGTTATCCTTCCCTCTCTGTTTTAACAAGTCCTAGAAGATCTGACTAGGAGACCAAAACTCCCACAGAATGGTAAAGGTTTGGGGATTGTATAGCCCAACTCCCCTGCAGAAGCTGGATCACGTAGAGCACATTACAGAGGATGGCATCCAGGTAGGTTTTGAATATCTCCTGAGAAGGACACTGCCCCCTCTCTGGGCATCCTGTTATGGTGCTCTGTCAGCCTTTCCATCAAGATATTTTTTCCTCCAATTCAGGTGCCCTCACCAGGACTGAGTAGAGGGGCAGGATCACTCCTTCAGCTTAATGGCAACACTGTTCCTAACACATCCCAGGTACCATTGGCCTTCTTGGCCACAAACGCACATTGCTGAATCATGGTCAGCTTGTCCACCAGGATGTCCAGGTTCTTCTCTGCAGTTGCTCTCCCAACCCATGGTGCGTATGGTTACTTTTCCTTACTTGTAGGACCCTGCCCTTGCCTTGAACTTCATTCAGCCACTTTTCAGTCCACCTCACTGCCCACTCATCTAGCCAACACTTCCTGAGTTGGCTATGAGGATATACCAAGGAGACAGTGTCAGAAGCGTTGCGGAAGTCAAAGTAGACAACACCCTGTGCTCTCCCCTCTTCTATGTGGTCATCCCATTATAGAAGGCCATCAGGTTGGTTAAGCATGGTTTCTTTTTGGTGAATCCATGCTGACAACAGCTGCACTCTTGCGGCTACACTACTCCCACTGTGGTATTTATGTATGTGGACGAAGAAAAAAGCATAAAGGTGCATGTTATGCATGGCTCTGACAACCAGAGACTCACTGTCAACAGGCTGTAAGGAGAATCAGACCTTGGGGGTCGTCTTGTTCGTAGTGCTGGTCTCCTGCTGACCAAGGACTTGCACGGCATGTGCCAGCTGCACAGTAAAACAGAGGGTACCCCAGCGCCCAATCTGTTCTGTGGCTGCCCTTGAAAGCTACAAGGTTTTTTATCAACGTGCAGAGTCACAGGTGACCTATGGGCACTGCCTTTTCACTGACAGACTAGCTCTTCCCTCTGCTATTACTGGCAATTGAGCTCTCACCTTTCTTTTACAATCTAGAGGCAGCTCTTGAGATTGCTAGTTGAGTTGTAGACAAGACGGAAGATGGAGGGAAAGTATTTAGCACATGCTAATCATCTGGGAGACAGCAGAGTGTCCTGGAGGCAATCAGCTGAGCTTGCAGTCCACAAAAAAATAACCCGCACATTCACATAGTTTACTGCAAAGTCTGGCCTTGGCATAGTGTGAGAATGAGTAGGAACAACATAATGTACGTTTCTGAACACTGTCAAGTACTGACAGGTTTCCTGTGTTTTCGTTCATGGACCCTTGTGAATTGAGTGTCTTGAAGTGGTCACGAACAACTGGCAGCCTTGGATATCCTAACTCCAGGGTGCTTCCTGCAATTGGAGGCCAGCAAAAGGCAGAAGCGCTGGAATGCTTCCAAAGTTATTTGCCTGAAGTGTTCCCCAAGGGGCACTTCAGGCCTGTGGGTCTGCAGCAGTTGCTTGGGAAGCCAGTGGTGTGATTAGGGGTGTATGAGCATACCAAGGGAAGAAAGATAGGAAGAGGGTCCTCTTCTTCCTAAGGTCATGCCAGGCAGGTAAATCAATCTTCACGATGATCAGTATTTAAAAAGCTGAAGTAAAGCTCCCTATTTTCCTTTGGGGAAATATCTTGGTGGTTTTTACCCATTGGGATCCAGAGCTGCAGGCTGAGGTGACAATCCTGCAGTGAGATAGGATCTGGCAAGCACTGCTG
>JAUBOD010001117.1:1377866-1389427 GCA_032353885.1 Nothura maculosa | reverse complement strand
GGGCCCAGCACTGACCCCTGGGGGACACCACTGGCCACAGGCCTCCAACTGGACTCTGCCCCATTTATGACCACCCTCTGAGCTCTGCCATCCAGCCGGTTCTCGATCCACTGCACCGTGTAAATCAGGAAAAAACAAACAGCAGTACTTTGGAGCGGACCTAAATGCTTTGTTTTCCTTTCTGAGATAAACTGATGGAATTCCATAAACTGACAAAATGAGAGTGTTGAGAAAAAAAGAAACATGAAAAAGCAGTGGGAGGAGAACAAGAGGGAATCAAGAGGAAGGTGAAGGCACCAGGGTGCGACCCTGTTCTCAGGAAAAACCATGTTTAGACAGATCCTGAGAACAGACATCTGGATGATATTGACCGAAATGACCTCCCTATGAAGTAGGAACAGCAGCTGCTCTCAAATAATGCAGGGAATGTCATAAACGAGGACAATTTTTTCCTTCTGATTACAAAACTCACAAAAACGCTACCTCTTTGCAATAATATTTGAAAAATTGAGAAAGTTTTGGAAAAATGTAAACCAAATTAAGGGCATTCCTCTGTAACCTCTAAGACTTTCAATAATCTATGAGATTCTGCTAATTTTATCACCTGCCTTTTTAACCTCCATTTACCCTCACTCCTACTGGCCCTGTTTGCCCTCAACAGTATTCACCCTGTTTGCCCTCAGTCCTACTCCCCTCTTAATCCCAAGTCTTTAGACAAAACAGATTCACCAACAATAGCATTGGTTCAGCAAATTCCGACAGTAGGAAGGTTTTAAGATGAGAGAAGCCAGCTATTTAACTTTTTTTTTTTATTTTAATAATTTTAAAGACACACTCATCAAAATAAAACTTCCAGGTCTATTTATACAAGAATTACATGAGTAGAATAATTTTTTACCACATTTTCTGAATGATACAAAAGAAAATTTTAGCTTTTCTTCTCTGAAATCATTTCGTAGAATCATATAATCATTATGATTGGAAAAACACCTTTAAGATCTTTGAGTCTTACCATAAACCCTTCAACACACCATACCTGCTAAGCCGTGTCCGTAAGCACCTCATCTACATGTTTCTTGAACACTACCAGGGAGGGTGATTCCACCACTCCTTGGGCAGCCTGTTCCAATGCTTGGCTGCTCTCTCTGTGTAGAAATTCTTCCTAATGCCCAACTCGAACCTCCCCTGGTGCAACATGAGGCCATTTCCTCTTGTCCTATCCATAGATCTTTGGGAGAAGAGATGTTCAAAAGCCACTTGGACGCAATCATGTGCCGCGTGCTCTAGATGACCCAGTGTGTGCAGGGGGGCTGGACTAGATGATCTCTAGAGGTCCCTTCCAACCTCAAGGATTCTGTGTTTCTGTGATTCTAACACATATTGTGTGATCACACTCCAGATCATCTGCTCCGTAACTTTCTCCAATATTGAGGTCAGGTTGACAGGCCTGTATTTCCCTGGATCCTCCATCTGACCCTTTTGGGAGATGGATATCACATTGGCCAGTCTCCCATCATCTGGGACCTCCCTGGGTGACAGATGAAGGAGAGTGGCTTGAGGCTACACCTGGCCCCGCAGGTCCCTTCATATTTCCCTAAAGCTTCTCTCCCTCTTCCACTAAGAATTCTCCTCCTATTCCCCTAATAATTACCTTCCTGTGCCCTCACTAATTCTTTTCCTCTCTTGCTAGTAATTTTCTTCATATTCCTGTAATCATTTTCTTCCAATTCTGCTAGTAATTCTCTTCGTCTCGGGCTAATACTTGTCTTCTTTTGCCACTATAATTCTCTTCCTCTTCTGTGAAGAATCCTCTTCCTCTGCCGCTAATACTTCTCTTTCCTTTCTGCTAAATGTTTTATTCCTATTCTCCCAATACTTACCTTGCATTCCAGTTAAAAATTCTCTTTTGATAGACCTAAAAATTATTTTCTTCTCTGGCTAATTCTTCTCCTGTTCTTGCACTAGGACTTCTCTTATACTCCCACTAGATTTCTCTTCCTATTTTCCTAAAGATTCTATTCCCTTAATGATTCTCTTCCTCTTCTAGTAATAATTCTCTTCATATTCCCCTAATGATTCTCTCTCCTGCTATTAATCTCTTCCTGTTCCCTTACAAATTCTCTTCCTCTCCTGCTAATAATCCTCCTCCTGTTACACTGTTTTTTTTCCTATTTTCCTGATAATTCTCTTACTATTTCATTAATAATTTTATCCCTATTCCACCAATAATTTTCTTCCTATTCCTCTCGTAATACTCTTCTATTAGGCTGCTAATTTTCGTCTTATCCCTGGGAGAATAGGAGGCTGTTACTTCTCCTCCTTAACCACTAAGAATTCTCTACTTTTCCCATTATGATCCTTGTCTCTTAAGAATTTTCCTCCTCTCCCACTGATCATTTTCTTCTTATTCTGATAAAATTTTTCTTCCTATTCTCCGAATAAATCCCTTCCTGTGCCCCTAATTATTCTCCTTGTCTTCCACTAATACTTCTCTTGCTGTTCCCCTAATTATTCCCTTCTTATGCCCTTAATTCTCTACCTGTCCCACTAATAATTCTCTTCCTATTCTTTTACTGATTCTCTTTCTGTTCTCCTCTCTCTCCTACAGTAATAATTCTCCTATTACTGTAGTTATTCTTTTCTTGTTTTCCCAATAATTCTCTTTCTAGTCCATTAATAATTTTATTCCTATTCCAGTGATATTTCTCTTCCTATTCCGCTCCTAATCCTTTTCGTCTTCTGCTACTAATTCTGTTCTTCTCCCGCTAATACTTCTTTCCTTTTCCTGCTAAGAATTCTCTACTATTCCACTGTAATTCTCTTCCTCTTAAGAAATCTCCTCCTGTCCTACTAATCATTTTCTTATTCCCACAATTATTTTCGTCCTATGCCACTAATAATTCCCTTCCTATTCTTCTAGTAATGTCCCTTAATAATTGTCTTCTTATACCGCTAATTATTCTCTCCTCTCCCACTAATAAATCTCTTCCTATGTCCCTGATAATATTCTTCCTATTCCCCTAGTCATTTTCTTCCTATTCTCCTAATAATTCTCTTCCTCTCCAGCTAATACTGATATTCTTCTCTTGCTAATAATTCTCAAAATTTCCCACTATAATTCTCTTCCTTTTTTGTTAAGAATACTCTTCCTCTCCCACTAATACTTCTCTTTCCCTCATGCAAATAATTATATTTATTCTCATAGTCATTTATTATTCCTATTCTTCCTATATTTTTTCACTCCAGGTTATAATTCTATTTTTATTCCCCTAATGAGGAGGACAGGAAGAAATATAATCAAGGGAATTAAATGAGAATTATTACCTGAAGTGAAATAAAATTATTAAGGGAATAGGAATAAAATTATTCACAGGACAGAAAGATGAGTATTAGCAAGAGAGAGAGAGATTTAATAGCAAAGAAGAAGAAGGGAAAATTTATTAGTCATGTACAGGATTGTTATTGGGAGAAAAGTGTAGAATTATTGGGAAGAAGAAGAAAAGGATTAGCCAGAGAGGAAGAGAATTAGTAGAGGGAATAAAAAAAGAAATATTACGTGAAAGAGAATTATCAGGAGAATAAGAATAAAATTGTTAGCGGGAGAGGAGGAGATTTATTAGTAGAAGAAAACTATTAAGGGAAGATAAAGAGAATTATTTCGTGGAGTGAAAGAGAAATATTGGGAGAATAGGAATAAAATTAATAGTGCAAAAGGAGGTGTTTTAATAGTGGGAGACCAAGAAAATTGAGAGAAATAAGTAGAGAATTATTAGCAGCAAAGGAAAGAAATTATTAGATAAAGAGGAAAGAAATTATTAGGGGAATAAAAAGAGAATCATTACCTGGTGTGAAAGAGAATTATTAGGAGAAAAGAAATAAAATTATTATAATGAAGGAAGAGATTTAATAGCAGGATACCAAGAAAATTGTGAGGGAAATAGCAAGAGAATTATTATCAGAAGAAATGAAATTATTAGCGCGACCGGAAAGGAACGATCAGGAGAATAAAAAGAGAATTATTACTTGTCATGAATTTACTGAGAGAGCGTGGAATAAAGTTGTTATCAGGAGAGGAAGAGCATTATTAGCAGGAGAGGAAAGGAATTATTATTAATTATTATTTTTTATTTACCCTCACTTTACTCACATTTTTTGCCCTCACTTTACTACTGCTATTTACTCTTTCTTTACTCGCACTTTACTGCTGCTCTTCACCCTCAGTTTGCTCTGTTTACTCTTCCCTTTTCTCCTTCTTTTTACCTTCACTTTAGTCTTTAGCCTTGGTTTTTCTTGCTTTTTATCCTCAGTTTACTCTCATGCTTTACCCTCTCTTTACTCGGCACGCATTAGCCTCAGTTTACTTTTAGCTCTTTACCCTCGCTTTACTGTCGCTCTTTATCCTCAGTTTACTCTTGCTGTTTTTCCGCAGTTTACTCTCATGCTTTACCTTCAGTTTACTCTCACTCTTTACCCTCACTTTCATTATTTTCTTTCCCTTTACACTCAGTTTACTGTCACTCTTTATCCTCAGTTTACTCTCACTGCTTATCATCAGTTAACTCTTCCTCTTTACCCTCACTTTACCCTCATTTTTTATGTCTTTACCCTCATTTTTTACATCTTTACCACCACTCTTTACTATGACTTCTTACCCTCGCTCCTTAACCCCCTCTGCATGCTAATTTTATGCAGGTATCCTCACTCATAGAGAAATAGCTTTTTTTAAAAAAAAAAAGGTTACCCATTATTAATTTTCTTTTTTTATTAGTCAGGTTGTAAAGAAATGAAGAAGGGTAGAGAGACATGGGTAGAAAAGTAGAGCAGGCAACAATGCTTAATATTTGCTCTGTTTAGTCAGTTGAGTAAAAATGTTGAACGTAGTGTAATATTTAAATATTTGTGGGGAAGTGTGAGCAAATTAACGGCACTTCTTTGTCACCTCTAAAAGTTTTCGTAATCTTTGAGAGGATGATAATTTTGTCATTTTTTCCTCGCACTTGTTCCCCACACTCGCTACCCTCCCCTGCACGCAAATGTTGATGTACACGCACTGACTAGTAGAGAATAAACTACAGTTACCAGTTACTGATATGGATTCAATTTTTTCTTTTAATCACTCAAAGTGCAAAGAAATGATGAAGGGAAAGGAGGGGATGAGGTCTGAAAAATGGAATACTGACTTTAGTCACCTGAAAGAATATTTGCAACATAATGTAAAATATGAAAAGTTTTGGGGCCGCGCAGGCCATTTAACAGCATTTCTTTGTAACCGCTAGGATTTTCCATAGCCTATGAGATGATGATAATTCTATCACTTTTTCCCCTTTTCTTTCCACCTGCTCTTTCCCCTGCCCTTTACAGTCCCCTGCATGCAAATTTTGAAGCAGATTATTCCTTTGTAGAGCAATAACTTTCGTTACGAGTTACCTAAATATCTTTTCTTTTTTTTTAATCAGTCAAACTGTAAAGGAATAAACAAGGGAAAGGAGGAGATGAAGCCCAAAAAATGAATTTCTGACTCGAGTCATTTTTAAGAATATTTGCAATGTGATTTTAAATATTTATTTAAATTTAAATATTTAAAAAGCTTTAGGGATTCCGAAGCAAATTAGCAGCATTTCTTTGTACCCTCTAAGTTTTTTAGTAAGCTGTGAGATGATGATGATTTTATGACTCTTTAGTCTCACTCTTTAGCCTCACTGTTCTCCGCAGCCTCTGAGATTTTAAGTAATCTCTGAGATCATCATAATTTACTCAGAATATGATGAGGATTATTAGTGTGTCTATAAACATAATTTTAAAAATGAATCTGCATTTTCGGTGTATGCATTTACATGTGTGTATTGGGATTCTCGCTGTATCTTGAATAAGGTCAGTTTCAGGTAATTGTGGGGTTTTACATACATGTATGTGAATTTTGCACATGTAGGCATTCATTTTTGGCCACTTGGAAGAGTTCTTAGGCATGTGCAAAACAAAAGTTCACAATAATGGAATGAAAACGTTTTTGTGAATTTCTGGGTCAATTATTCCACAGTAAATTTGAGTTGTGCTGTGATCGTGCTAAGTTTTCTCAGTTTTACTGTGCTAAAATAGTTTGAGGGAAAAAAAAGGCACTAGAAAAACAGATTATTTTAAAAAAAAATTATATTCAATGCATAGAATATTCCTTTTCTGCTCCATTTTTCCCACTTTCTACCATTTTTCCTCCATTCCCCAAAGTCTATTTTTTGACAGTGACTCTACTTTGACAAATTTGCTTCTGCAAATTTGCACTTCTTTTCTTTTCCACTTCATAACTGAACATGTGAAATAAATGCTAAGGCCACTGTAAATTCCAGAGATTATTAAAAAATGGAAAATGGCAGACGACTTGAAGCTGGCAACAAAAATACTTCTGTAATTATAGGATCTTTACCAGAGTAAGATTTTTTTTTGCCTAAAGAGTGAAAACCTTTTACTCGTCCTGACTTGTTGCATGGGAAAAGAGGGAGATGTCACCTGGTGACCTCATAGAAACTATTTTTGAAAGAAATTGCAAAGAAAAGAATTGTTTTGCCCATCTCATTTCTGAGATTTTTTTCCAGACAAGCATAAGAACTAGAAAAGCATGAGAAAATTAATGAGTTTTGATTAGAGCTTTGCTCAGATTATTTATAGCTAGATTTTTATTTCTGTTACTCTGGCTTTAGTGCAAAAAAAATGCAGAAAGCCTCTTAGTGATGCTGGTTTTTAAAAATCAATATGATAATGTTCATTTAGCTAAATAACAGGTAACAAGCGTGCCCGTGACTTATGGGAAAAGCCATCAGCAGACTGTAAGGAATAGAGCTGGAAAGTTATCAAAAATGACTGTGCAGTGCATCTTGCCCTGTTAAAGCAGACATTTGGCTTCAGTAGATCAGCTTAGGTGCAGCGATTCTGTCTGGGCCCATTAGCAACATCACCTTTAATTTGCCATGGAAAGGGGAGCCGCAGGGTGTGTTTCCCATGCCGGGAAGGGCAGGAGAGCTGATCCCGACCAGCATCCTGGGAACAAAGGCCTCGCATGCGGCCTCGCAAGCAGGAAGCCCCTTTGTTCCCAGGCTCTTAGTTCTTGCAGTGCCCCCTTCGTGCCATTCATGTCTTTGTGGTATTTTCATGTATTTGCAGCATCGAGTACCTAGTTTTGAATATTTGCAAATGCTTTGCAGTATTAAGGCATGCCAGGAATCCTTCTTTTCTTCTTCTTTATTTTGCTAATGAGTGGTTGATTGTAATCTCGTTGTGTTAGCAGGATATGTATGCACACAAAGAAGTGTTTTAGTCATGGCTGAGGTGTTCATCTCTAAAATAAAACATGGTAGTGCTTTAAAACAGTTATGATTATGCAGCTGTTTGGAGTACAAAAATAACGTGGCCGCTGGTCAAAATTGCAGGATAAATCACTCAGCTGGGAATTCAAAGCATAGGAAATGATGGGCTGGGTGCAAATATGAACAAATGACAAATTGAAAAGGAAGGTGCATTTATGAAATTTGAAATTCTACGCCTGGTGGGTTTTGTACTGATGTACTGTTGCGTTCTTCAGAGTGTATAGCACTTAAGGAGGAAGGAAAATGCTACTTTTAGCAGAAAATTGTGTTTTCTTACTGTGTGTGCTTGTGTTCCCCCTTTAGGAAGCTACAATATTACGAATGTCTTGCCTTCAGCTCCTGATATGGCCCAGTTTAAACAAGGAGTGAAATCAGTGGCTGGAAAACTTTCTGTACTTGCTAATGGAGTCATGACATCTATACAGGTTGGTGAAAGTATTATGTTACAGTGAACCTCAGTTAGATCTTCCTCTAGTGATTTAGTGTCATAAAACCTGCTGTGGGATCATATCTAGAGAGAAAAGAAGAAAGCTCTGTAAGCTTCTTGCAATATATAACAGATCTTTATCTTTTTAAAAATAGTTTTCTAATAGTTGGCTAAACTTCCTTGATCTTTTTGTCTTCTCTCTTGCACAGTTTATTGCTTATCTTAAAATAGGAGCACAAATTCCATCATGGAAGTTATTTGCTGTTACCTTGTTATTGAAGTAGAATAGAAGATGGAAAGTAGTTGAATTCTTGTGCTGTCTGTCAAATTCCCTTGACAGAACCCCCCCCAGAAAATGTTTTTGTGCTCAGAGAAAAGACATCCTGTCTCAACCATGTAAGGCTTGCTCTGATACCCAGCTACTTTGTTTCCTGTTTGTGTTAAGTGGGAGCTGTTGGAGGATTTTGAAAACCGAGCTCGTTATCTTGGCCTTTAAGGGTAAACTCCAGTTTGTAGAAACCTGTTTTCTCAGAGTCTTTAAGAATAAATTATTTCTTTAGCAAAAGCAAGTGTAGCTGATTTCTTTCAATGGTGAGCATAGCCATAACTGCATAACTGTATTTTTCTTTTGTTTTCCTTCTCTAGGATCGGTACGGCTCATAACCTCTCGGATATCAACCTCGGTACACTAAAGAGGAATTGCTCTTCGGCCCCACCAGATCACACTGCTGATTCAAACGAAGGTTGCCTTAACACTGTAGATGCTTTGAATTGTTCCAGGATTTTTTTTTTCCGTGCAACTTTCTGGCTCAGCTTCTTACTGCTATTTCATCTTCCAGAGCAGAAATTGTGTAGTAACTTGATATAACATTTATGCCTTTTTCTTTACAGTGTTGTACTTCCGTTAGTGGCCTTATTGTTATCTGTCAGAAGTCTTATTTTATTATTGTGTGTGAGAGAGGGAGCAGAAAGGTGGACCTGTGCATGGAAACAAGACTTCCTGACAAGCCTCTGTGCTGTTGCACTTGTAGCTTGTCTTCTGACTGTCTCATGAGCTGTGGAGAAGAACATTTAAATTAAGCGTATGCTGAGATGGTATTTAGTGGAATGTAGCAAAATAGAGAATTGAGTTAAACCTGTGCTTATTGGAAAGTAGAAGTTCTTGTGGTTTATAAATTGATGTGCGTTAAAATCATCGAGAAATAGTGCTTTAAAATGATATTCCTGCTACAAAATGTTATGCTTAGATGTGAAATACAGAGGAGACAGGACGCCTGGTATATTAAATAATTGATTTAATTTTATCGTGGGAACAATCTATTTATTCCTAATTTTGAACATTGTGAAAAATTGCAATATAGAATCCTTAAGTGCATTTAAATGATCTGTATTATGTACAAAATGAGAAAATTTATACAAAGGGCCTAACAGAGTAGCTAGTTAATTATTTGTTAAGAATTTTTAGAACAATCGCCTTTTTGATGAATTATTGAATGAGGAAATATAGTAGGACTGTGTTTTAGGCAGTCTGGAATTTATTGTTGATGACCTCTTATATAAAAAATGGTTGCAACCCTAAAAACCCACAAGCAAAAATGAACTTCGTCTAATTCTGCTCTGTAACTTTATTTCTTAATCCAAATTTGTATACTGCTGATATCTAATAAAAATGATTGGTATAAACTTATTTTTAATTAAATTTTTTATATGCAGGATGCCAGTGTCTAGCTCTCTAAATACAGCCATTTGTGTTCTGTCTATACAATGATCTTGAATCAGGCTTTAATTCTCAATTAGTGAAACTAGCTTTTCTATTAAGCTGCTGCAGTGGTTGAAAAAAGCAAAACATGCTGGATAGGAAAGTAAGTACATACTGAAATACTGCAGTTGAAACACCGTTAATTTAGTGTAACTTTTTGTCTTTTTTTTTTTTTCTTTTTCCTCACCTCGAGTAACTTTGTGCTCAGGCTGATGTATTTATTAAGCCAAAAATGGTATTTCCTCTTTTGAAAACAGTGCAATATAGGCATTTGTTCTGCTTAGTATGGGGACTTTGGTATAAAAGACTTGGGTTTTTTTGTCTGCCTATGTGATAAATATAGCTAAACAAGAAAATATTACTAGTCAGGGCTAGCGTTGGTGGTTTTCTCTAGTTACAGGTTAGAGATTCTCATTATTTAGGTTACTCTTTCTGTTAAGTCAATAGTCAATAGTCAACATTTTGTCTAATAATGTGATTTTCAGAGCTGCTCTGTGCTGGCACTATCCAATGACTTGCAACAGAACTGCTGCTTTGCTGATCCATCTGCATGAAGGCAGTTGCTTAGTTTAAGGCAGTAGAATATAGCCCTGATATCTCTCTGCAGAAAAAAGTAAGCCAGTGCTCTGCTGTTATTCCTTGAAAGGAAAAGTTAGGGCTCAGTGGCTTCTTATAAATAGCAGGGCTTGAGATCACCTACATAGAAATAATACTTTTTTCTACAGCACTGTAATAGTGAACCACTCACAGATGGAAAAGTGTGAAAACTGGATATTTTTAGTACAAAATAAGAACTACAGAGTTGCTTCAAATGCCATAAAAAGTGTGCAGTTCTCTAATAAATGTATAAACTTTTTTCTCCTCTGCTGCCATCCAGGGATTATCCCACAAGGCTCTCTCAAGGATGAAGAGCAAATTTGTATTTATGGAAATATTATCCAGGTGACCATAAAAGAAAATACTGGGTTTGTGCTGTATGGGAACCTGGGCACCACTGGTACCTTCTCCTGATGAAGGAGCTGGCAAATGGCCCCCGACCTCTCATACATTGGCTGCAGCTCCTGTCGTCTCCTGGAGTTCCAGCTGGCACCACCAGGCCTGATCCTATGGGATTTAATTGGACGGGATCAAGGGCAGTTACTAATACGACCTTTACTTAAGATTAGATTTACACACTTGCTTTCTTGGGCATCGCCTTCCTTTTTCTCTTCTTTCCCCCCTTATAACTGTATTTCAAATACACTTGGCAGCCTCTAATCAGAGGGACAGGCAGCTCTGGTGCTGCTACAAATCTGAAAGGTTTAGAGGAGGTGATAAAGCCATGTGTTGGGTCTGCTTTTCTGAAAAGTTTGTGAGGGAAAGTTAGTGTAAATTACCAGGTGCATTTTGTTTCAGTAATCCCCTTCTGTTACCTTTTTAAATCTTGCTTTTTCAAAGGTGAAACTGAGCGGTGGCAGCAGCAACTGTGAAGCATCTAAGTTAAGCTTTCTTGCTTTGGTGTTGCTGTCCAATAAAGACCTTAACAGGAGGAGGAGGAGGAGGATTATTTAATTCTTTTCAAGTACTTTATTTTTGTTGCTTAAATTGACGAGTTTAGAAGCACATTTAAAGGCAGTTGTTAAATACCAGAACCATCATTAATCTGGCAGGCCAAGACTGCTCTTGTCTGAGTAAACAGCAAAGGAAGGAGTACCATTACCATGAGTTTTGTCCTGCTTCTCTTCATAAAAGGAGATATTCTCAGCACTGCCCTTTTGCTCTGTTTGGACCAAAATGCCCTTTTGATGGCAATTAAGACCTAGGATTCAGAAGGATTTTCAGACTGCAAGAGGATGCTGAGCAATTCCATAGAACAGGAGTCTTTACAGAATCACAGAATGTTCAAGGTTGGAAGGGACCTCCAGAGCTCATCCAGTCCAACCCCCTGCTCCAGCAGGAACACTCAGAGCACGGGGCACAGGGCGGCATCCAGGCGGCTTTGGAAGATCTCCAGAGAAGGAGACTCCACAGCCTCCCTGGG
>JAUBOD010001117.1:1353987-1368216 GCA_032353885.1 Nothura maculosa | reverse complement strand
GGGCCCAGGTGAGCGCGGCTCCGCGGCCGCGGGCTCTGCGCTGCGGGGCGCGCCGCCGAGCGTGGGTTTTGGCGGGGCCGGGTTGTGCCTCGCGGGCGCTCCTGGCCGCGAGCCCTGGGCGCGGGAGTCTCTCCGGGAGCCCTCGGGGCGCCTTTTTCTTATTTTCTTTCCCGCTGCCCCGCGGTGCCGACGGCAGCCCCGGCGGGGAGGCGGCGAGTGCGGGTGGCCCCCGCGCCGGGGAGCCGAGAGGCGGCGGCAGCGCCGGCCACGGCAGCGGGGACACGGGCGGCGGTGCTGGCGGCGGCGCCTCCCGAAACACCGCGGAGCCGGAGCGGGAGCGGGATCAGGCATCAGAGCGGGGATCAGGAGCCGGGATCGGGAGCAGAGATCAGGAGCAGGGATCAGGAGTAGGGATCAGGAGTCGGAGAGGGGATGAGGAACAGGGATCAGGAGTCAGAGCAGGGATCAGGAGCAGGGATCAGGGATCAGGAGCAGGGATGAGGCCAGAGCTCCGGGCAGCATTACGGAGGCTCAGAGTGGAGCAGCAGCCCTGGCCGAGAAGTGAAGGTCCCATTAGGGGATGTAAAGGCAACATAAATATTTTGCCGTGTTTTAATACATTGTAACCCTCGTGCCCGCGGTCTGGTTGGTCTGGGTGAGAGCAGGGGCGATGGCCGGGGGCGTCTTGCCTCTCACAGAGGCTTCTCGTGGGGTGAGACCTCGTATGAAACCTCGGCGTGAGGCAGAAGCAACGTGCTGGAGGGTGGGGAGGGAGCACTGTGCTCTGGGGTTGCTTCTCTTCTAACTGAAACGCATAAAATGAAAGTTTCCGCAGCGTATTGATGAGGGGAGCTGGTTGGCAACCTAGTGCTTGTCAGTGGGAGCACGGGAATAACTTGTAGTGGGAGAAGCAACTGGAGCAAGGTGCCCATGCTTGATGGAAGTTGCTTTATAGGAAGTAAGTGCTTTTTCTCTGACACAGGAGGACATCACCCAAGGTGAGTTTGAGCCATTTGTTCTTGAAATGTGTTTCTGTGATCATGTTGCTGTTGACATCGATGCCGTTGTTCTGTGGATTGTTAAGGGTAATGCTAAAATAATAGGAAAACTAAAATTAGACTCGTAGCCGGGAAAAGCAAGGCTAAAGCGGTGGGTAGTAATCTAACGAGAGCAAGCACGGAGTCTGTACGCCTTGAACTGGTGCAACGGAGGGGACTCGAGGGCAATATTCGGTATCTACAGATGGGTATCTGTAAAGGTGTCCATCTACCAGGCGTCTATTTCATTTCTGGTTTCAGCTTCTGCTGTTGCACTTAGTACAGGGAGAAATCACTGCCTGCGTGGCCATATGAAACCACCCAGGTGTGGGCACAGAGGTGGCACCACAGGAGCAGCGGATGGAGTTAAGTAACTCCAGCCATCGGCACTGTTGTGGCCTGGATCAGGTTCCAGACTGGGATGGCGGGAGCGTTGGGAGCGCTGCCCTCACCTCCGCCAGCGGCTCCCGGTTGGATCAGCCTGTGCTGCCTCCCTAGGAGAGCTCCCCTAGGGCTGCCCTTCCACGTCTGTTAGAACTTTGTAGTCTGCCTTCCGGCACTGATATCTCTTCCTATGCACTTACCTGAGGCTGCTCTTATCTATCTATCTATTTATTTATTTATTTAAAGGGTTTCTAAGGGAAAAGATGTAAAACTCTTTTGTTGGGTCGCCCAAATTCCACAAGAGATTCACCGCCTTTCTTTTGGATCTTGCTTCTGCATTCACTTGGAAACAAGCATTATGTTAGCAAGGGACTTCCTTGTATGGCTCCACTGACATTTAGTTGTCTGAAGCCAGGGATAGTAACTCTGCCCAGCATTTAGATGAGGGCTGGTGGGACTTCAGATTATGGCATTAAGAGTTGCTTAAGAGTTAAGAGTGGCATTAAGAGTTGGGAGCAAGGGGTTAATACAATCATGTAATTATTCTTTTTTTTTCAGTAAAGCAGAAAATACACATGTTCTATGTTCCTTTATTTCCCAACTCTTTCCAATATAGTTGCACAAAACCTCACACTCGTGTCTTGCACAGATGGGAGCACCTCCTAGTCTTAAATATATTCATCCTTGCAGTGCCTGTGCCAGGCTGGAAAGTGCTTCTTCCATGGGCACGGGAGGAAGGCTGTGTTAGAGACAGCGAAGCAAAAGCCCAAATCCTTGAAGGATTTTGACTTTACAATCATTTCAAATTTGAAGTGAGCTTTAATACTTCAGTTTAATGCTCCCTGACCCATAAAAATCCTATTACAGGGTAGCAAAATGAACAGAAATCCCCCAAACTCTGTGTAGAGGTCTGCTACTGGATGGTCTTTCTTCTCCAGCAGAGCTTTGGATTTTACATGCCAAAAAAAACAGAGGGACACTGCTATGCAAGCTGGTGCAGGGAAAACCCACTATATCCAGTAGACTTGGAATGTTTAATAATCATTAACATACTTTGAAGTGCACTGTATGTCTCCCGCCACTGCTGCTGCTGGGATGTGCCCTTGCAGGAGCCAGACCTGGCTGCAGAGGAGAGGAGGATGCTCCTGAGGTGGCCTCTTGCTGCCAGGCAGGAAGATCAGCTCTCGCCCTTGCATGAATGGGATCTCAGGCGGCGGCAGCAGCGATGCTGTGGATTTATCAGGGCTTGCCAGCTTGCTTTCTGACCCAGCCTTGCTCTCCACTTACTGCTGAGCCTGCTAATAGGTGCAATACTGTGCATAACGTGCCCTTGCAAAATGCTGCTGCTTCTCTGATGTTTCCATGAGCTGTGAGGGTTAAAATACTGTTTAGAGGTAAGTTTTGTGCACCGTCTCCAGCCCTATTACTTACACAATGAGTGTGCATGGCTTTGTACAAACACGCAGTAATATGAAACTGAATTGAAAGCTGTTGGTGGCAACAAGCTGTATCAGTTTGCTGGCAGGCCTGCTGCTAGCATCTGTCCCTTTTGTCTATCTGTATTTTCCAGCAGCTTTCCCCAGCCAAATTCTCTATCGCCTTTTATTCAATGGCTGGCAAAGGCTCATGTGGGCAGTTTCCTGAAAGCTACCAGATACAAAAACGACTCCTTCCAGTTAAAGACGACAAAAATACGAAGAGCTGCAAAAAAAATAAAGGTGCTAGGAAACTTTTCCTGACCAAGGGCTGAATAAGACACTCAGACGCTCTTGTGGGGGAAGGAGAGCTGCGGTTGGATCACACACAGCCACTGGTGCCTCGCTGTGGAAATCCCTCCCCGCGCCGCCGCTCCGTGCCCTCCTTCCCTGGCCATGCCCCGGGCTCCTGCCAATACCGACATCCGTATGCTGCGAACGGCATCAGCAGGAAGGCTGTCAGCATGAAACCCTCACCCACCATCCCCAGGGAGCTCCGTGGAGCACAGGGAAGCCTGACGCTCGCCGGCGTTAACCCCACACGGAGGTCTGGGGCATGAACGTGCCCTCCCTGGCATTTGGTCTGATCGACTTTGCAGCTTGAAGAGCTGTGTGGTTTTGCAAAACTTAGAAATGGCGATGTGCTATTTTTAGTAAGTTCTGCTGTTGCATGTGTGGCTACCACATGTTAGTAAATCCAAACACTGCATTTATCTGTAGGGGTGGGAACCTCAGGAATGTACCAGGCTTTAGAGCTTTGTTCACATACAGGACACTTCCTATGACCACTGCAGGTGCTTGTAGGGACACACAGGCTCTCATAGTTGGGTAAGCAAGACAAACATCAACTTCTCATGAAGGTAAGAAAAAAATTTAATCTTCCTGGGGACCAGGTATCTCCATGAGCATTGAAGGCTTTTGGCATGTACATATGTACACAGACACCCAAGGGACCTTCCTCCCCACTTTCCATATCCCACATTCCATATCCTGTACCTTGGCGGCTGCTCACGTCAGGAGAGGGCACGAACCCTGAAGGGCTTTAGGGAAAGCCCAAGTCAGCAACAGCTGACACCACTTCAACCCTGTGTTCGTGTTTGCCCACCAGGCCAGTCACAATTTCAGCATTAAGAATCTCTGTTCTTTACCTGGCAGCTCAATTCTCTATGCGACCGCCGTGTGCAAAATGAATAGCATGAAACTAAGTATATTTAGGAAGCAGATTCAAAGGTATGGAAGATCCCTTCTGTATCTCCCTGATATTTTCTAGGCAGAATTGCAGCTGCATTGAAAGCGATGTACTCCTGGAGGTCAGCAGGTCCACATATGCATTGGTTGGGTGTGAGCTAAGCACAAGTAGGGTACTCGAGATATGCAAAAGTAGGCAAAATCCAATGCACTGATCACCTGTTGCTGTTTCCATGTGCACTTAGGGAAGCCTTAATAGACAAGAAACTTAAACAAGGATTTAATTGGTCCAGAACGTATGGGCGTTTCGAACACGTTAAGCCACACGCAGCGTGGCGCCTGCTTTCACAGGGAGCATGTTCTCCTGTTGGCTCTGTTGTGTGCGTGGCTGCTCGTGGGTCTGCCCCACAGGGCCCAGAGCTGCCCACGCAGCTGCCCACGGAGGGGAGGCCTTTGCATGCAGGCTGCCCTAACTCCATGCACCTCTGCAGGCCGCGGCTTCACTGTAACTCTATGCAGCATAACGTTCACACAACTGTCTGCTCTTGGCAAATATGCTGTATTTTAGAGCAGAGGAATAACAGCTGGAAGGATGGTGCAGTGCAGGAGAGCCGAGCAGCCAATCAAACCTTATTCTACATTTCCTCGGCTCTAGATTCAAGCTTGGTATACTTATGGGCCCCAAATGTTTGTTAAGGGCCTACCTTGACAATTCTCCTTTGCATTCGAGGTTGCAAGGTCCTGTTCTTGTGAGTTCTGCTTCCAGCTGCTTTTCCAGGTAAAGCTAGAGTTGTATGCCCTGAAAACATGCCAGGGCTTTCCAAAGAAAAGCTTTCTCCATGCCTTGCTCAGCAAGCAGTGCACTGCTTCACCCGCCCTGACTAAGCACTGCGGCTGAGAAGGGAGGTGGTGCCCGCAGCACAGGAAGTCTGCTCAAAACAGAGAGGAGTTCGGAGAGAACTAGTATGCTTTCCTAAATACTTAAATCTCACAGTTGTCTGAAGATTTATGTTACTGTTGAGCTGTTCTCTAGAGGCTGGACTAGCACAAAAACTCCACTTTTACTCTGTAGCATGGATTTGCTGTCTTAGATTTCTGAATTAATTCCTACTTGTTCCTGAATTAATTCTACTTTGCCTTGCTCTCCAGAGAAGGGTGTACAAATGGGGTGGCAGTGCTGGGAAGTGTCCTTACTCCCCTGCTTGCCTGCCAGAGGGTCCCATATTGATCTGGCATGTGTTAAGGATATATTTAGAGCGTGGTGATGACAGGCTGGAACAAATTATTAAATGAGTTTTCTGCGAAATGAAGCCATCAATAAATTGTCAGAGAGCACTTTGCATTGCACGTATGCAAACAGCAATGTTTTGCTCACAGTCCCTGGTTTTCTCTATTTGTTTAAAGAATTTCCATTGCACAGGGAGCATCTGGAAGCAGGTGTTATCACAAGGAGAAACAAATACATGGGTAAAGAGCTTCTCAAGGGATCAGTAAACTTGGCCACCTGACATGTTTTGAGTTATGACTATTTGATTGCCCCAGGTCATGAGAGACTGTCCAACAGCTGATAATAATCTAAGGTGTCTTATCAGCATACTTCTCCTGTGTAGAAGTTAAATTAGGAAAGTGAGGGCACGCTGTCTCTCTGAGCATTTCCAGGAATGTTGTTTAAGGCATAAATGGCAGGATTTCAGTAGCAGTGTGAGCCCTATGGGGGATGAGGCCACCCATGCTAGGCTGGGGACATCTTCCAAGGGCTGGAAACAGGGACACCCTGGGGGATTGCTGCTCATGGAGAGACCATGGAGGAGCAGATACAGCCCTGAAGATCCCACAGCCTGTAGAGAAACCTGTACTGGAGCAAAGGTGCAGGAGGAAGCAGGGAGCTGTGCAAGAAAAGACCCCAAAACCAGAAAGAAACAGCCCAAAAAAGCAGTCACTCAATGTCCCTGGACCTCATGTGCTCATCAACTCACTCAAGGAAATAAGAGAGCCGGTGTGTAACATGTGGTAAAGCTGAGATCAGGAAGGGGAAGGGAGGATGGATGTTTTCAGAAGAGTGTGTTTATTTATTTGTCTTTTTTTTCCCCTCCTCAAAACCTAAATTAGTAATTAAAAGCTGATGGGAATTGACAATAAAGTAGTGCAGGCCGTAGACATTTCTGTGGGGTCGGGTGGACAGCACGTCCTTTCCTACAGGCAGAGCTCCAAAGACGCATTGCAAAGTCATAGGATTGCAGGTTTGGCTTCAGATGGAGGCAGAACTGAGAGGTGAACCTCAAAAGAGGTTGTTTTGTTTTGTTTTCCCCACTGGAAAAATGGTTAATCTGAGATGGAAAGTTCTGCTCTGCTATTAAGCTCGCCTGGAGCTCGCTGCTGCAGTATGTTTTTAGCTTGTCTCATAAAACTCTTCTAATTTTACCATTGCATTATATTGACTCTGTTTTTTTTTTAAAGTTCTGCAGAATTTTACCACAAGGGAAATAGGGGTGAAAGCAAGGAAGACCTAAAAATGTTTTCCATTGCTCTGATAACGTCACGCCACATCTTTTATTTCTGTCGAGTGCATTCCCTGTGAAACTCTCCTGGTTTTCATTACTTAAAGCTTGGCACCACGTAGAGCGTCCAGGCTGGGAGGGAGGGATTGGCGCATGAATCACAGCTCCCTCCAGGCCCACGCTGCCCCAGCCTGACGCACCCTATTTCAGACCATTATAGAGCAGCTGGGCTTTCTGGGAGCTGAATTCAGCTCTGCGCTCCCCACCTGCTGCCACGTATCTCTTTAAGGTAAATCTACACTTTTGACATGAGGGACCTGAACTTGGTGGCTGGCCAGGGTGCTCGAAGGCGGCTTGTAAAAGCAGAAATAGCTCTGTGGATGCTGGCTTGGCTGCCTGGCGGGACCGTGTGCCGGACCGTGTGCCCCTGACGAGGAGCTGGAGCGGGACGGGTCCGTGGGTGGAACGGGTGCTGCGGGACTGCCCCTCAGCATGATGGAACCGGGGAAAGAGGGAAGAGCTGGCTTTCTCCGTGGGGGAAAGTGTTGAGCGTTTTAAGCCTAGAGGCCTAAATATAAGGAGCCCTGGCAAGAGCAGAGGTGTGGTGTGAAGCAGTGTGGTGAGCAGGATCGTGGTGGTGTGGAGCTTTGTAGGAAAGCAGGGGATGCAGATGAGTTGTCGAGGAGTAAGTGGAACCAAGTAAATACCGCTCTGTGGTTCCAGGAGCTCAGGCCTCGTGGCAGGAAGAGGTGGCAGCCGGCGGCGTTTTAGCTGAGGACTCGCTTCTGAGTGGAGGTGACTCTTCTCCTGGGGACACCAACCCCTTAGAAGAGGCTGCCCCATGCCAGGGGGCCAAGGATCCAGGCATGGCAGTGTGGCAGCAAGCTGGAGGACAAAGAAACATCCCAACTCCTTGTCTCTGGGGTGATTCTTGTGCTTGCCTGATTTGAGAATAACAACCTGATGAGGGGCAAATAGAAGAAATTTGCTTCCGTGTGGCATGTACAGACACAGAGAGGGAACTGAGGGTCTCTTTTTTTGTGATAAACACGAGAGGTTATGTCTTGTGTTCATAGGAGAGCAGTCTGAACCTGGCTGTGGTTCCTGATGAGTGCCTGCAGGTCTCATGGCAAGACGGAGGAGCCTTGAGAAATGCCCAAGGGGATGACTGAAGCCTGTTGGGATGGGGGGAAGTGAGGAGAGTCCAGTGTGCGGTTTAGTGGTGTGTTGCTTTGCCTGTCAATGTCTTCTTCTTTCCTCCCCTTCAGGTCACAACGCTTGTCTTGAGAGAGGGGGCTCAGATGGTAGCGAGGATGCGCAGGATGCCCGGCTGCCTGCTAAGACTGACCAGAGTGATGCTGAACCACAGGCTGGGCGCCCTGCTCGTCATCGTCTTCAAGTTCCTGTCCTTCACCTCCATCCTGCTGTACTGGAGAGCCACGGAGGACCCGACAGTCAGGGACCAGGTCTACGTCTCGCCTATTGAGATCCACTGTGCTCACTCGGTGCCGTCTCCTCCCCGGGCCACTGCTGAGGGGCCCCCTCCACCCCCGGGAGACGTGTTTTTTGTGGAGACCTCAGAGCGCACGAACCCAAATTACCTGTTCTTGTGCTCCGTGGAATCGGCGGCCCGCACGCACCCTGGCACGAGGATTATGGTGCTCATGAAAGGCTTGGCCAAGAGCAACGCCTCCCTGCCCAACCACTGGGGTTTCTCACTGCTGAGCTGCTTCCCCAACGTGGAAATTCGGCCCCTGGATCTGCAGGAGCTTTTCTCGGGGACACCTCTGGCAGAGTGGTATCTACAGGCTCAGCAGCGCTGGGAGCCTTATTTCCTGCCCATCCTGTCAGACGCCTGCAGAATTGCCATCATGTGGAAATTTGGTGGCATCTACCTGGACACAGACTTCATTGTGCTTAAGAACTTGAAGAACCTCACAAATGTGCTTGGCACCCAGTCCAAGTATGTGCTGAACGGAGCCTTCTTGTCCTTCAAACCTAAGCACAAGTTCATGGAGCTCTGCATGCAGGACTTTGTGGAGAACTACAACAGCTGGATCTGGGGGCATCAGGGCCCCCAGCTCCTAACACGTGTCTTCAAGAAGTGGTGCTCCATCAGGAGTCTTACGAGCAGCAGGAGCTGCAAAGGGGTTAGTGCTCTTCCCCGGGAAGCTTTTTATCCCATCCGGTGGCAGGACTGGAAGAAGTACTTTGAAGTAGTCAGCTCCTCAGAGCTTCAGCAGCTCTTCAAGAACACCTATGCAGTGCATGTGTGGAATAAGAAGAGCCAAGGAACAAGGCTAGAGATCACATCCAAGGCTTTGCTGGCCCAGCTGCATTCCCACTTCTGCCCTGCCACGTATGACGTCATGAAGAAGGATGCTGGACGGCAGTGACTCAAGGGACATCACCTGGGAATTCTAACCCTCCAGCTGCTCCATTAAATGGACCTTCTAGCAAAGAGAAGTGGTGGACGATAAGAGACATTTGCATGGGGCAGAGGTGGAGCCCACAGTTTCAACCAAAATACCTGCTGCTCTTCGGCTCGACTTCAACCGCCTGGCAGCAACACTTTGTTTCTGTGCAGGAGCTTCCTGTGGCTCTTCTTGGTCAGATAGAGAAGCTTCAAGAGGGTAGTGAGGCCTGGCCCGATTGTGGCAACCTCTCTCCGTCCCATTCTGTGGCTGTAAACCTGGGAGGAGCTTTTCCAGAAATGCTGGTCTCAGCCTTTATCACTGTCAACTCAGGACTTCTCAAGCGCAGTCCTCAAGGCGGTGAAAAGGAGGAAGAGAAGAAAACAGGAGCTAAAGAGGACTTTAAAAATGTACTAGGAAAGGTGGCCTAATAAAAGTGATGAAGACTTAGAAAATGAGAGGGGAGTTGGCTAAAATGATTCTTTATTGTCCTTCCCTTCTGAAGGAAAGTTTCAACATGAAAATTGCTCATGCTGTTTCAATAGGATGCAGGTGACGGAGTCTCTACTCAGAGCTGTAGATGTAAAGGCCTGCTTGGAAATATGGAGTGTATCAGAACTTGAGGATTTGGCCAGCTCATCAGTTTGCAGCAGCTAATGAGCAGCGGTGTTTTATTTTACAGCAGTGGGGAAATATCAGCATGCAATGAGCAGGACTGCTCATCCAAGTCACACCTTCAATTGCACTCAACACAGGAAGAGCTGAACTATCATTTACATGGAGGTTTATTCTTTTTCCTTGACTGTATTCCTGATCTATGATGGAGTAATTTAACTCATCTCTCTTATGATCCTCTTGTGCCTTTGGGAGTTCTCACCACAGAGAAGTTCGTTGGACAAACCATGGGAGAAACTTTGTCCCTTCTCATGGTGCCCGAAGGGACATATTGATGCTCTTCAAGTTTTTGTTTGAGAATGACCAAGAAAGAGCAGTGAGAAACAAGAGTAAGGCAGAAACGTGCTGGCACGTCTGTACCCCAACACGCTGGAAGGGGGAGTGCTGATGCACGGGCTTGGCACTTTACTGGGGTTGACACGGATGACAGCATCAGCCACCTCCTCTCCAGCACTACTCCGAGACGATAATCTCACTGTAAACTCTTCTCCGCCTTCAGAGTGTGAATCTTGGTACTCCTAGAAACAGAATGATCCGATGGCGACTTTCATGACCAGGCGCTGGTCAGATCTCCCAGCGTCATCCGATCCTGAAACAGGAGCTTTTCCAATGGTGCTTCCTGCAAGTCCTTCGAGTGCAACTCAGATGATTTCTAGGACTGCAGTTTTCTCAGGCTTGTTTCCCTCTCGGTTCTGCTTCCCCTCAAATATTCGCAGTGTGAAGTTTGCGCAGCTTAGCCAAGAAAACAGGCAAAAAATAACAACTGTGCGTGCAAGGAAAGATTCACTCTGCATGTCTCAGGTTTATTTGCCTCTTTCACATGACAGAAATGAGAAAGCTGGATTGCCTGTCCCTTTCAGAAAACAGCTTCGTGTCCCCTAGGGGACAAGGCTGTGGGTGCTTAGGAAGGCTTGCACATTTGGGATTTGTTGGTCAGTTGAGCTATCTGGTATTGATCAAAGACTGATACTGCTTTGATGGAAAGCTATCCACCTGTAAGCTGCGTGGGACATGCACTTGGAGCACAAGCAGGTGTTCTGGGCTGGAGAAGGCTCTGGGAACCCCCCCAAAGCCCCACACCACGTACGTGGACTTGTGTGGTGCCCCGTTTATGCTGCATCTTGAAGATATTAAGGATCTCGAACATCTGCAGCTCTTGCAACACTGAGCAACTTTAAGAACCAAGACTTTGTGAGGAAGCAGTATATCTTCCTGATGTCTAAGTGTACTTCACCATACTGTGGAGTGGTAAAAATAGACACTCTTTTCAGTTTCATTTGCTGCTGCTACTCTCTGCTTCCTTTGACTGCTTTCTTCACAAGCAACCACAAAACAGTTAGCCCGGACCTGTCGTGTAGTCAGCAGGCCATGCTGTGTCTTACTGATGGTTCTTCAGCTTTGCAGCTCGTGCTGACTAAACAACAGAGGTCTTGGCAAGCAAGGACTCCCTATCAGGGACAGGAAAGTAACGGTCCATGATCCTAACAGGGAACTTCACCATGGCAATACTATGGACTGGTTACAGAAGTGTTTGGGACCCACTACAATGAATATCTGGCTTGAGTTACCACTGCTTATTCTAAGAAAGTGCCTTTTTGCATATGCATAATGGTTTCTTTCTGTTGTTGGTGGTGTTGTTTCTTTTTTTATTTTTTTTTTCCTGTGTCAGTGTTCAGAGATTTGGTAAGGAGAGGACTGAACCAAAGCAGCCCGTGGCCTTTCTCCCTTTGCCTTGTGAGAGAAAAATAAATGCTGTTTCTATTATTTCTCCTTTCTACCAAGATCTTCCATTTTGTTCTGTGAAGTCTTGGTGGCAGCTCTGAGCAACCTGTTGGGTAGCGTGTGGGAAAATGCTGTGTCCTCAAGTGACTTGGTACAGTTAGGAGTGTGGAAAGAGCCTGGATGAGGGTTGGACAGCCCAGCCCTGAGAACTCAGCCTTTAATTTTGTGTATAATGTTGGAGCCAAACAGTAGCTGCCATAGCCAAGCAGTCAGTTGGTAGGTGTACAAGCAATAAGAAAATAGACGGGCTCATAAAGTTTGGCAATTTTAGTATCAAAGCACTGTGAGGCTTTTAGAAAAAATAATTTGAAAAACAATTTCCCAAATTTACTAACAAAATTCCAAAAGGTGAAGTAACATTTTTCGTCTTTTTCCCAAACACTGAAGAAATGGGAAGCCTGCCAGAATGGCCACGGTTCCATAGAAGATGATGGATTAAGACGGGATTGCCTAGACAAATTTGAAGCAGAATATCTATGAACTTCCATGTCTGATTATAGATGGGAGGAATTTGGGGACGTTTCTCTACATTGTGACCCATCCTTGCTGCAGATACAGGCCCTAGTCCCTTGCACATCCCAGTGTCCAGGAACAACCACCAGGATTGAAGGAACAGACAAATGGTGGCGATCTATTTACTTGGTTTGGGGCAGTAGGGTCAGACTAGGGGTCCCTTCCAATCTCAGTGATTCCGTGAGTCTCTGACTAGGTTGTCTCAATGTCTGGAGAGCACTGAAACAGTTGGGAACAGCCCATTCTTGGCATCTTGTAGTCCAATCTGTGGACTTTTAGAAGCACTTAGAAAGATTTCTTTAAGTAACCTATTTTTTAAATCTCTGCTCAGCTACTATTTTCTTACTTTCTAAAGAGTACTTTATTTCAAATGTTTTTTTTTTTCTATCATTTTGTATTTCATAGGAACAGCCTGAGATTTCTGGTGCTCTTGGAGAAAATAAATAGCCAGAAGCTAATCTCTTAGAAGCGTGGGGAAAGAAGAGCAGCGCTCTCCAGCTGGATCAGGGCTTGGAAGGAGCTGTGTCATTATCTAAATTGCACATCTGATAACACCGGAAGGACGAGTGTTGCTGTGACATCTGATAATGCTTTTTGACTGCAGAATACCACTTGTTCAGATTGCAGCTGATGTAAAACAGTTGGCACACTGTCAGCGATTAGGAAGTATTTCCCTGTGGTTTATTTGCCTCATTATTAGATAATAAAATAATCAAAGAACAGGCACCTCACAGTGACAGAGCCTGAATTTAATTTACATCTGGGCTCTTCCTGCCACCTAGAAATGTAAATTTTTATGACTAGTTCGTTTACTCCTGTAAGTCTTTCCATTTCAATTCTGAGAGTCGTGTCGCCACTTCTGTGAAGAAACTGGTGTGACACTAAACAGTTTCTTCTTAGTCACATGTATTTGCTGGGTTTTAGAGGGATTCTTCTGTAGAAGCATTTTCATGAAATGTTAGAATTAGGCTTTGAAAGACCAGGTTAAACAAAGATATGGGGTGCTCAAAGGTACAGGTTTTCATGTGTTACTTTAAACCTTCATTTCAGCCCAGATTTCAGCTGCATTCTGGAATACTGACACCTTTATACAGTGAGTGGTGTGCCGGTTGGGATACTGAAAAATGATGCAGTCAGCAACTGCTCATCTTCTATGATCTTCTGCTTTATGTCCGAATTATAATCTCTGTTATTCCTTGGTACTTGCTGTTTCTTTGGTCCATGGAGCCCCCCAGGGCATTTGCAGTGCCATAGGGAGATGTCTGCTAAGCTCAAAGCTTAGCTCATGCTCATGCACGGCCTCCCACTTTGTCCCTGCCAACCTATCGGTTGATCTTCAGCCAGGAAGGATCTGATCTTCAGACCTCTGCTTTGTGTCCAGAAGGTCATCATCGTTGGCAAGCTGGTAACAAGCTAAACCCACACAACCTCCTGCTGCACGTGAGCAGCAGAGCTAGCAGTGCTCCAGGTGTGCTGAGCAGGAGGTGCCTGTGAGGCGAGCAGCTTGCGGGCTGCAGGGCAGGAGCTCCTGTGTCCTTACAGGGCTGCGGCTCCCATAGCTTCACGTGGGGCTGGGAATGGCTCCAAAGCAGCTCTTAAGTGCAAGTGAGAGCTACCACTTGCAGCTAGAGATAAGCCCCGCACAGGGAGCACGCTGTTCTTATACCCTTCCTGTAGCCCCAACCAGTCTGGCAAGTCTACAGGGATACAAAAACAGCAGAAAGCTCCAGGGTGAACGTGGAGCTGAGCTGTGACTCACTCTCCTTCCCGTTGCCTTTCGCGGCTGCCTGGCGGAGCCGGGTCAGGCACTGGTGCCAGCCTGTGCCTTGACCTCCTGCTGCGTGTGGAGCAGCCGCGCTTGGTCCATTGCTGCTGCATGGATCGTCCCAGCTCTGCCCAGGCAGGGACTCCCGTGCTCCATGTCCCACAGCGCTTGGTCCTGCAACACACTCCTCAAGGGAAGGTGCGATGGCTCCTACAGCAAAAGGAGCCAGGTCTCCTCCCCTGGGTGCTCAGCCTTGTGACTACCGTTGCCTCTGCTTTCCTAGAGCCCATCGGTCTATGCTATCTGTGCCTTGTCAAAATGAAAGTCTCTCTGGTGTTTTTTGAGAACAATACCATGTGCTAAGTTCTGATAACCTGTTTTCCAAGAAATAGCTCAGACATATCTGAGTGCTGAAAGAGAGACTTTGAGCAAAAGAGCTGAGAAAGTTCCAGTTCTCTGTAACTCTGCATGAGGATGAACAATAATGAACAAGCTGTT
>JAUBOD010001117.1:1341730-1351951 GCA_032353885.1 Nothura maculosa | reverse complement strand
TTATGAGGAGAAGCTAAGGGAACTGGGCTTGTTCAGCCTGGAGAAGGCTTTGGGGAGATATGAAGCTACTGAGAAGACGTAGCTCACCTCCACTTCTTGAACTTCATCATTCCAGCATGCACGGTGGGAGGATGAGAGACAACAGACACAAGAGGTACAGATTGCATATAAAGAAAACCTTTTTCACCAAAACCTGAACAGCCTGCTCTGCCTGCTCTGATTTTACAGCTGATCCTGCTGCAAACATGAGGCTGTATTAAAGAGGTCCTTGAGGTCCCTTCTGTCCAAAATTACACTGCAATCCCATGTTCTCTTATATTCAGGATTCTAGACTGAAATGTGAGATGGGGGAGCACCTTGTGCCATTGGAAGAACCATCTCTGAATTTGTTTCAGAGAAAGAATAGACTGAAGCCACTGAAGTGCGGAGTGGGTCCAACGCTCCATCACGTCGCTGTTTCTAGGGCCTGCATGCAGCGTAGGATGATGCTGGTGATAGGGCTGCAAGTCTAGCAGCCAGCTAATCCATCTGCTTCCACACAGGTGGTATTTTAGGACTCTTGTCACCCACATGTTGGCACCCTCTGCCTGTTATCCCTTTAGGTTTGTTGCAGATATTTTGCTAACCCTCTCTTGACTCTGTCATTCAGACTCTATGGCATGAAAGGAGCAGCTTCTTAGTGAGGCCACTTTTTTGGGGGCAGCTTTTACTGTGCACTGAGGCTTGAAAGCAGCACTACACATAGCACACAGCCATTGGCTAATACGTGGAGTAAATATGCTACTAGGTGAAGCATTAATATGGTCACCACCCTGGGGCAGGCAGCTGCTGAGTCTCTGCTGGCCACGTATTGGCAGATTGCATAGGGCTGGCTCCGTAGCTCCTTGGAATAGGACGTTCCTCAGTCTTGCTTGATTTCCATCTTCTAACTGTGTATACACTATGTGTGTATATAATATATATACACACATATACATATATATGCACAATATACATACATAAGTGTATATATATACACACACTTTTTTTTTTTCAAAATACTGATTCATCAATTTGACCTCTATTTTTGTTTTTTTTTTCCTCCTGTTTACCTTATCTCACAGGCTGCAGTTTATACATTCTCCCCCTTAAAGCTCCGCAAGGATTTTTCTCATTAAAGCTGTGGCAATGTCACACACATCCATGCAACACAAAGCTGCCCTTTGGCTCCCAGATGGCTGAACCGTACAACACGAGACTCTGCTTTACAGTCTTCTCCTTGATGGCTGGGTATCTTTTGATACCAAGCCACTGTTTTACTCAACATTAGGGCCTCACAACCACCAGCAGGGTTAGGAACAGACCATCAAGGTTTCCACATCTGGAAATATCCCGCTACTGCTAGAAGCAGACTAACAATAACCATTACCATACAAGTACCGCATGACACTAATATAGATTCATTAACTATAGTGCCATGGGCCAACAATGGAATAAATCTATGACTTGCCCAGTTCTCCGTAAACAGTTGTCATTTTCATTTGAATTAGTTTTTCCAGGACTGTACAGCTCGTAGATCTGCAGCTGTTTGTCAGCTTTTTGTCACTATCTTTAGCTCATTTTTCATTCTAAGAGTGAACTTCTGTCATAAATTTACATCCCACAGTTCTCAAATACCATTTTTTTTGGGTCCAAGTTAATACTATTGAAGTGGTACAGTATGAGAAAATAAGAGCATCTGTATTTGAGCTCTTAGGCAAGCTCTGTTGTGCTTGCTTGAACCAAAGTTACGTATTGAAAATACGAATGCCTATTTTTTTGTAAGCTGTTATAGCTCTATCTCAAGTCATTCAACATACTTCCTACTCTATCTAAAATAGCATTACTGGCTGTTTTCACTAACCTGAAACTACTGTTTATTGTATTTAGGGAGACTGAACCTAAAATGTTGTTGCCATGACTGGTTTTGTGTTTTTCTGCTTGTGGGCATTACTTGTGCACCTTATTGATTCTCTCTTTACCACAAAGGAGGCATTTTTAACATTTTTTTTATATATAGCTTTTGTAAGAAATGGTCAGATCTGTGACAACATTCCCTACAATGATTTGGGGATTAATGGTTATAAAATTTGTCATATAATTTCTCCCCAGAGTCTGTTTATGAGTTCCAGAAGCTTGTGAATATCAGCCATAGAGTCACAGAGGGGCTGAGGTGGGAAGGCCTTTGGTGATCACCTTGTCCATTACCCCTGCTCATGCAGGGTCACCTAAAGCAGGTTGCCCAGGACCCTGTCCAGGGGGACTTTGAATATTTCTAGGGACAGGCACTCCACAACTCCAGCCACCCCTCCCAGGTTTGCATCATTTTCCAGCTCGCAGAGGATGCCCTCGCTCCCTTTATCCAGGTCTTTAATGGAGATGTTAAACCATTTTGAATGCTGTGTTAATCCTTGGGGAACACCACTAGTGACCAGTCTCCAGCTGGGCTTCCTGCAGTTAATCATAGCCCTCTGAGATGGGCAGTTCAGCCCGTTTTCAATTCATCTGGTCCATCCTTCATCAGATTGTCTATGACAGTGTTATGAGAAATGGTCAAAAGTCTTGCTGAACTCAAGGTAAATGGCATCCACTGCCCTCCCCTCATCTGCCAAGTCCATAATCTCACCATAGGCTATTAGGTTGCCTTAGCATGATCCGTGATGACTACTCCCAGTCCTGATTGTCCTTTGAATATCCAGAAATGGTTTCAAAGATTAGTTGCTTTCTTTCTCTGTTTGAGTTTAACCAGGTGCACTGGATAAACAAACAGGTCTCCTACTGCCTTTGCTTGATTTCCTGCCTTAACTATTTTCCAGTGAGCCCCAAAAATGCTTCTCCAGTGCTGCTCTTGATCAGCGATATTATTCAAGACTGTGTAGGCACTAACACTTAGCTGGACTTTTTTACTTCCATTTTTATTTCTGCATTTGTATCAAATTCACACACATCTCATGGATCTTTTTCTATTTATATAGCCACATACTTACTTGACAGGACACCACTAAGGTCAACACTACGTGATTTATTCTCCTAAAGCTTTTACTGGTGAAATCACTTCTTCCAAGGCTGATCCAATCTATGTTGATGTGCTTTAACTTAATCCACCTCCATAAACCTACCTTTCCAATAGTTTAATGTACTCAGTTTAAGTGACTAAAATTAATCTCATTATATTTTCTCTTGGCCTATACTGCTAGATTTGGATGTTTGTGACGTGTTTGTGACACTTTGAAAAGGCTGGCAACAACTTCAGCACCAGCTTCATGTCTGCCTTTGATTTAGTGCTAGCCAGGTGCATTACAAACACCTTTCATTCTTCTGTCAACCCTTTTGTACCTATGAAAGCTCCTCATTTCTCCAGACAAGATCTTATCTGGATAATCCTTTCTCTTTAACTATCCTCTGTTGAAACAAACAAACAAACAAACAAAAAGACAGGCATAACTTTTTCTGGATGGCCAATAGTTTTTTCCTTTTTGAGTCAGAGACTTTAATAGAGAAAGAGCCCAGGTGGAGCCTCTCCAGCTTGTACTGCACAGACACATTTAGCTACTGGCACTGCTTTAAATGTCTATCAAGCTGATTTCTTGCAGGATTTCATTCCAAAGCTAGAGACATGAATGGCTCTGCACCTGGGACAAGGGCAGCTGGACCTCACAAAACTGTGTCCGGGATTACAGCATTGCTTCGCCTTGCAGCACTGTGTAAAGGAGATTTTTAATGCAGGGAACTGGAGGGATGATGCTCGAATTGGCCACAAGAGGGCATGGGCGTTGCTTGAAAATGTTGCCTATGAAAAGCAGCTTCCAGAGCGTCTCGTCCCACTCAACAGCCTCAGCTTGGGCAGTTCATAAGACTGGAAAGAGAATTTCCTCCTCCCTCATCCTTTTGCTTAGTAGGTGTCTTTGCTAGTGGCTGGATAACTTCCTCGCACCTTCTTCCCTGTAGTTTTCTGTGTATGTGCAGTTCTATCTAACTTTATTTATTAAATGTGCTAATTGCCTGGCAATTAAACCACAGGAGAAAAAAGAAAGCTCCTTATGCACATCCTTCAATTGTATTCTACTTGGCAAACAACATTCACACTTCTGCAGCCTACACAGTTTCCTTGTAAATATATGATGCCTTCTGGCTAAGTCACCTGCTTCTACTGGTTATGTTAATGTTTAGGCCCTGAGGTTTCAGCCCTTCAATAGAAGACATAATGCCAGAATTATACAAGTTCTAATGTAATTATACAAAAACAACTCTGCTTTCAGTAGGAACTGAAACATTTTATTCTCTGCCATCATCAGCTGTGTGCCCTTGGAGAATTTGGATACTTGATTTCTTTCCATTTATCATTCGTACTTGAACTATCACTAAGATCTGATAATATCTCCTAACAGTATCATTCTACATGTTTTTGCCAGCAGACGCTTTTTACAAGTATCTGCTGTTGCACTTTGAAAAAAACAGGAGTCTACAAAGTGATGATGCTCGTTTAGCTCCACAAAAGTCTGTTTTAACAGGGGAAACTCGCTGCCACCTACATGTAGGTCTTTACCCTACATAATAATGTACGTCCATAAGCTTTACCATTTTTGCATATTTTTTCTTTTATGGATTACCATTAGTGATTAGCTTAGTACTTAGCTCTTCACTTTAGTGTGCAAGTTGATGAAAACTACATGCAGCACTTTGGAAACTATATCCTGTTGGCAAATCCGCATCAGTAGGTTCTTTGATTTGCTGAAGAAACTGCTGTAGCCTGTGAATCAGCAGTCCTTGCCAGGGGACTGACTGTCCCAGGGCCTGCAGCACTGGCCTGTTTCTGAGCGGGCATGAGAAGGAAAAAATAATAAGTTTCTTTTATTGGGTTATGGAGCATGTTTTGGGAGGACAGGAGCAGGCATGCTGACATTAGAGGAAGGACACTGCCTGTAATGAGAACATAGGTGTCTGTACTTCAGACTTGTGGATGTATCTTTATAAGGTGAGAAAAAGCAACCTGTGGCTTCCACAAGTAGCAAAACTAGTGTAGAGCCCATACAGTGCTAGACTTGTGGTTGATCTTAATAATAATAATCATAGCTGAATGTTTTTACTGCATGTCAGGTCACTGCAGTTGTAGAAATAAATTTGAAACTTATGAAATGAAGAGAAAAAAACTCTTTGTGCCAAATCAAAAAAAAAAGTGTGTATATTTTAGTATGGCTTTTAAATAAATCCAGTATGTGCTAAAAAAGTATAACACTCTAATACATGAAGGAAAGCTGATACAACTGTAATCAAGCCTTTAATACTAGGAAAGCCTATTCAAGGTTGTCACGCTCAGAACCACGGCACACTCTTCACTGAAGACTTTCTTGCAGGCCAAAAGCAAATGATTTATGAAGTGTTACTGCAAATAAGTGGTTAATAAACTCTTTCTTCCTCCCCTGCCAGAAATGCTTCCTGATGCCGGTCAGTGCGAGTCCTCACTGCTGGTGCCCAGGAGCACGGGATAAGCCGTTCCAATGTGCTGCCCGTGGCGACAGACGACCATCTGGAGCTCATATTCCTCTATCCTCACTGTCTCGTGCGTGACGCTTTTATTAGACAGCAGAAAAATGATGGTGTAGAGGGCAAATTCGAACTCCGGGCTGACGCCAACGAAGGTGCTTCCAATGGGCTTCACCAAGCCCTTCCAAGCGAACTGGAGGCTCAAAACTTGGTCATCCTTGTCAGGCTGAAAGCAGAAACAAACAGTGAGATAACCTCCAACAGAGGGGTGGCCAGACAGACACAACGTTGGTTTCTGGCTTTTAGAGGAAATTGCAGGGTTCAGTCACTCTACCATGCCGGGGTTTGGGTCAAGAGCGAGCACTGAGAACGAGGGATGTAAAAGAAAGGACGTCTGTTCTAGATGTGAGCCCACAGCTCAGACTCCTTTGAAATTTTATTGGATATGAGTGGTTCACGTTTATGGTTCCAAGCCTTGAAAATTGTTTTATCTTTCCCACCTAAAGTAATAGCAAGGAAATGAGTTAATCTCCCAACTCATGGTGATACCGAGTAGTAAGTGTTATAGGTAACCCACGGAACCCCTCTGAGGTTAGAGGTAACCCCAGGTACAGGGTTACAATGGGCTGGGTCTCTCTCCAGCCCATTGCCACCGTGAACCTGCCTCTGTTGCAGGTGCTCTGTGACTAGGACGTCACAGACAGACTCTGGCACAAAACCTGGAGAGGTGCTGGTCATCTCCTCACCCTGTCATATCCCTGCTATGCCAGGGTCCCATAGCTGGAGCGCAGCCTCTTCCCTAGCCTCTCAAGCATTCTCTGGATTCATTTGAATCCCTAAACTTCAGTAATGTTGCAATTCCCTAAGCACCAGCACTGCTGTTAGAAATACCTGCTCTGCAAAAGGAGCTGGGCTCAAGGGAGTGCTAGTATTTCTTGTGCAGGTATCTCCCTGGGGCCAGCACGACCTGATCATGCACAGAAGGACTTTCTAACCAGAAAGAAATACAACTGGAAAGCTCATCAGACTTCCTTTATCGTCTCATGCTTTCACTGGATGCTAGAAAAATCCCTAAGACTCTGTGAAAGGGGTCTGAAGTCCCCAAGATTTGTGCTCCTCATTCACCTTAGAAAAAGCAGTAGATGTAGACAAAGCTTTCTACCTCATTAGCCTGAATGTAATATGCTAAAATAGCTTTTAAGCTTCCCTTTTTGGTATTCTGGTTTCAAGCTGTCATTGCCTTTTAATTTTCGGAGCTGAGACTTGCAGGCTTTGGGTTGGAAGAAGGAAGCAGAGGCACAGAATAAGTCTAATTCAAACATCCCTGAAGTTGAAGAAATCTCCTCAGTAGGTTCACTTGCACAGGGTGAGCTCCCAGATCTCCCAGCAGTAAGAATCCAATGCTGCACATTGTGTGAATCCCCTAATAACTTGCCTTTCCAGCAAAGCATCTTCTCAGGCCTAGCCTTAAGTAATTCCCAGCATGGGACCTTTGGGAACTTACTGCAATGAGCCGTAGAAGGCATCTCGACTAGCAGGTTTCTCTCCAGTTTCACTAAAGACAAGGGAACTGCAAAGGAAATCTGTGTTTGAAGGGCTAGTTTTGCTACAGGCTTTTTAGTCTCTGGATGTCTTGAGGGAGTCCAGAACTCTAGACAACTGCTGTATGTGCAGGAGCCACAAATAACAGTGGGAAGAAGATGAGTGGGAAAAGCCAGTGTCTGAGAGCACTTAGACTACCGGGAGTTAAAAATGAGGTGAATATAGGGAAAAATCCAACCCTGACTCTGCATCACGGTGTCCACATCTCTCCCTGTAGATCTTTTTATCGTGTCTGTAAAGGCACCCAGCTCATCCTTACCCTGCTTTTATTCTTCCGGGCAACATATCCCTTGTAGTCGATTTGGTTACGCTTTTCCTGAAGGTAAAACTGCACCCAGTTGTGCAAACCTAGCATCTGCTTATTACGCTTTGTTTCTCCAACAAAAACGTGTTCAAAACCGCAGGAATCAAGTCTGCAATAAATCAAAAGATAATTAGTCTTTGTCTCTGTTAGAGCAGGTGAAGGTAAAAGGCTAGAAGATGCACAAACTTATTTATGTTTATATTTTTTCCCTTCTCAGGTTGAATTTGGAGTTTGTTGGGGTTTCTTTCCTATTTTGCACAAAATCTGCATGAAATCTAGCCAAGAAGTCTTAATACTCATTTAGTGGCTAAGATTGGTACTTAAAGCCATTTGTGTATTGTCTTGATTTTAGCAAGGCTTTCAGCACTGTCTCCCATCGCATCTTTACAGGCAATGAAATGTGGACTACACTGGACTACACGTGGACTGAAAACTAGTTCAACTGCTGGGCTCAAAGGACGGGTGAAGTGCTACAAAGCTGAGCTGGAGGCCAGTCACCAGTGATATATTTCCACAGGCTGATCCCGGGCTGATGTTGCTTTAATATCTTTGTTACTGACCTGGGTGAAGGGATGAGTGCAGGTGACACCCAGCTGGCCGGAGTGGCTGCTACACTGAGTGTTTCACTGCCATTCGGAGGCATCTAGATGGGCTGGAGAAATCTGACAGGAATCTTAGGAGGTTCAGCAAAGGGAAGTGCAAAGGCCTGCGCGTGGAGAAGAATAAGCCCAGCACATGCTGGGAGGTGACCAGCTCAAGAAGGAGCAGAGAAGGAGCTGGGTATCCTGGAGAACAACAAACTGGACATGACCCAGCAGCGTGGAATTAGGACGCGCTCAGCTAGGAGGGGGAGGAAGGTGATCCTTCCTCTGCTCAGCACTGGTGAGGCCACATCTGGAGTGCTGGGCCTTAGGCCCCCCAGAACAAGACATGGAGCTACTGCAGCAAGTCCCACAAAAGGGCCCAAGGATGACTAAGGGATTGGAGCACCTGAAACAGGAGGAGAGAGCTGGGAGTGTTTAGCCTGGAGAAGAGCAGGCTGGGAGAACAAGTGGTGCATCTTACCAACCCATACACATATCTCACAGACAAGAGCAAAGAAGAGAAACCAGTCTCTTCTCAGTGGTGCCCAGTGGCAGGACAAGTAGCAACGGGCACAAATTGAAATACAGGAAATCTCACAAATATAAGAAAAAAAAATTAACTGGAACAGGTTGCTCAGAAAAGTTGTGGAGTCTCCAATCTTATACATACTCAACTTCATTAGCAAAGACCAAGGCTTTTGCCTGGCCATGACAAAGGTCTCTATCTAATCCTGCTTTGCAAGAGTTTGGACTAGAAACATCCAGGTGTCCCTTCCAACTATTCTATGATTCTGTGACTGTTTACAAACAATTTCTAGAAACTTATTAATTCCTGCTGTCTGTTTGCACAGAAAGAATTACACACCTAATGGGCACAGAGCTACCAGAGAAGGACTTTAATACCCGAGTACTGCATATTAGCTAGAATCATCAACAAGTCTTCAAATATGATCTGAGCAGGACCATTTAACACTTACTTTTTGCCATATTTTGAGACAGTCTTCCATTTTTGTATCTAACGGGCAGAACTGAGTCTTATATTTACACAAATCAGAACAGTGTGAGGCCGCATTAATCAAACATACCTGTCGCCTTCTTTTCTGGCATAGAGCTGAAACCAGATGTCATAGAGCTGAGATTTGAAATCTGTAAGGTTTGGCCCTGCCAGGTTTTTTTTAACCAGGTACTGATGAGCTAGCTGGAGGTTAGACAACAAAGACATACACACAGTTTACTTTTCAATTCAGCGTTCTCATCAACTAAAAAATAAGATTTGCGTTACTCACTTTCATGACTTCAGTTTCTAAGATAGCATCAAGAAAACGATTATTTTCAGCTATTTCTTCTGGAGTCACTACTTCTGCCACACCAGTTGATGTCTCATAGTTGTCCAATAAGGAAATGAAGGCTATGGAAAAAGAGAAACGCTCTGAGCTTTCAGCATGTTCATCCTGATGAGCAGAACATAGGTACCACGACACCTATTTGTGCAGCCACTAGAGAGTACCATCATTATAAAAAAAAGGCCATATAATATAGCAGTTCTCAACTACACTGTTGGGTGAATGGCTGGAGGTGACTCAAAACCAGATCACTCCTGCACTTCTTAAGATACTTAAAAGCAGCTTCCTGTTGAACTCCTCTATGGACTCAAGTAACTTAGTAATAGATGTAGTTCCAGCCTGGAAAATAAAAATAGAGAAGGAAACATATAGTCGTGGATATGCTTGAAGTACAGTGCTGACAGAAATGCATGTGGTAGCTCTAAACTTGGTGCCCTCTGAAAGGGGGCAGAAGCTCTGAGCAAATAAGGAAAGTGGAATTTAACTCTTCTTTTTTCAATACATAGAAGTACATCAGAGCAATAGCAGAGTTTCTCATCCTTTTCACTTGGTAATGGAAGAACAACTTCAGAGGAATCCAGATTTTGGCTATGGCACAAACCTATGTTCTTCCTGAGGTTGAGACTATAGTAATCTCCATGGTCTTAACACAAATGTTGGAGAAATGACCTTCAGATGACAGGTAGCCTGAAGATCCTCATCCTCCTTTCTCATCTCACATTCAAACTTTACATAATTTTCTAAGGATTTGCATTAAAACAACAACAAAAGGACAGAGTCTTCATGTCATTTCCACCCTTAACAGAATGACAGATCTCACTTGTAAAAGTTTTTATGCTCTTCATGCGTTCCTCATTTACGTAGTGAAACAGATGTCTGGCTGCAC
>JAUBOD010001117.1:1294478-1305139 GCA_032353885.1 Nothura maculosa | reverse complement strand
CATTTATGTCTCCAGAGAAGCACCAAGATCTCATCTCATCTTACCTAAGATCTTAGCAGCCTTTAAACAACTGAAACTTGTGGGGTTGGTTTCACCTGGCGAGCACAAAATGGGGCTGTGGGGGGTGTCTGACACTGGTGTTCCACATTTTGAACCACACTATGCAAATGCGATCAAATGTAGCCTGTTTTCAAACCAGTTGCCACTTAAAACTGCACTTCCCTTCAAAGCAAATTGCTCGGGTTCTCTCACCCCAAGCAGCCACATGAATGAAGCAGACAACTATTTGCTCACTGAAGAAGAGAAGAAACTCCCCCTCCTCCTGTTACAGAAGAACAAGAGGAGGAGCAAAGGCCCGGCTCTCCACAAGAGCCCGGAGCCGGCACACATCAGGGCTGGCCTTAACTCACCACGCTCATGTAGTGGAGCATTCGGCCGTCCACCTTCCCCTCGTCGAACTGAGTCTTGTACTGGGGCAGCCCGATGTCATCCAGCCACCCTGCGGGAGCAAGAGCGACACCCGGCAGCGTGGTCAGCAGCACGGACACCTCGGAGCGCGCCCGTCACCACCTGGAGCTCTTCCCGCTCCCGGAGCCCTGTGCAGCCCCGCAGCCCTCATCCCAAGCTGCTGCTGCAGCACGCCACACAGCCTTACTGGTGACCCAGTGGTAATCCAGCTTCCCATGGTTGTTCTCCTCTTCGGAGCCCAGCGCCTGGAGGGCAAGCTGGAGCTTCTTCCGGTGCAACGGGTGCTTTATCCCAAGCTCCTGTGGCAGTGAAGAGGGCAGAAAAGCTGGAGACAGCGCTGAGGTTTATTTCCCCCTTTGTTATCCATGAATTACACAGGGTTTCAGAGCATCAAACAGTAAACTGCACTCACACAAGAAACTGCAAACACGGGAGTTTTTGCAGTTTAGCTGGAAGTGCAGCTCTCCCAGGCTTTCTTCAATCACACATATACATTTTTAGCAGCACTTGCTATTAATGTTATCTCTACGTATTACAAGTCACTAAGTCCATACCACACTTCTCTTATTTTGGTTATAGTATAGTTACAACTTTGAATTAGCTCACTAGCTAATAGCAAAACTGATTTAGGAGAGAACAGTATTTTCTTAAAAACTGACCATTCCAACACTGACAGTCAAACCCAGGGGAATCAATCCTAATTTTTATTTTAGAATATAATATGTAACCAGTTCTGTAATGAAATAAAAGAGAGTGATCCTCAGGCTTCTCTGTGTAAAATAGATGTGAAACATAACCAGACAACAACAGCAACTTTTAGACGTGTCTTATGTATATAATATATAAATATATAAATAATATTAATATGATATAATATATTAATATAATAAGATATGTATATATAAGAGACATATAATATATATTAATATATAACTCTACAAACCACAAGAACTAATGAATGAGGAGTACAAATGTGTATGACAATGAGACATTTGCATGTTTTGAAAAAGTGGCAGAAATAATGGATGTGTTCATGCCTCATGAAGTTAAATTACATACTTGTGATTATTAGTTTCTCTATAAAATATTGCGTTTGTGTAAAATTTCAACTAATTAAGAATTTGATTCTGCAATACTGCAATATTTTAAAGACTCACCTTCAGATACTTTTTTCATATTTATTGTCTGCACTTCACAGATGTGATATTAACACACACAGGGCACAGAAATATCAGTGTTTATACAGGGTTTCTATTTAATAGAAAAGAGTGTTTCCAGCCTGTCTCACCTTCTCCAGATCCTGCTGAGAAGCCTGCAGAAGCGTCTGCCCAGACAGTATCCAATGTTTGCCATTGCTCATGTAAGAGCCCAACCCTTGGTCCTGGAGCCAGTTGCAAACCTGCTCCTTTGTCCACTTGGCAAACGGCATGTCCAGCTCACTAAAAGTGGTTTAATAACAAAAAGGCTAATGAACCCTGTGCCCCAAATCTTTTGAAACAAGACTGCAATATTTTTGTGAGGTCTCTAAATCACAGCTGGTTCTCCTGCCAGCCAAAAGCTACATTGGGAAAGCCCTGGGAAAAAACTGCTCCCCTTGGCCGTGGGATCCCACCACCCCCGGCCTCCCGGCTCCAACACAGCCTCAGCCCCGGGAACACCACCCGCTCCATCTGCCAAGAGGGCAGACACCTCGTTCTGGGCGGGCGAGCAGGGGCAGGGGCTGCAGGGCACCCTGTGCTGCTCCTCTTACTTGTGGGCCTGCCCCAGGTCTCGCGACCAGCCCAGCCGGGGCCCCGCAGTCGCTCTCGTTCCTCCTCGTTTGAACTCCGTCTCGGACATGTCGTCCGGGTTGAAGGTGGTAGACTGACTCCTTTTAAGCCTGGATCAAAGAAACAAGTTGCATTCACATTTGGCTGAGGAAGGGATGAGTTTTTATTACTGCAACCAACATGGGTAAGACTCCCAGCGGGTCAATAGCCCTTCCATCCTGCCCTGCTGAGCAGCTGCCAGGTCACAGAAGCTCTTGCAACGGGCACTCCAACCCCCAACTGTGCCTGCAACCACCCTTGGAGAAGGCCATGGAGCCACAAGACTATTTGCATCCTCTCTCAGCCCCAGGGAAATGGTCATTCCTCATCTCTTACTTACTTTCCAAATAACTTCTTGATTCCCCTGGCCTTTTTCCTGGAATCCGGAGAAGGCGGCGTCATCTGCAAGCTCTCTGTTTCCTTCGGTCGAGGTGGCAAACCGGCCAGATCCAAGTGATCTGCAGATCCCTTCTCCGTTTCAGCTATTGGAAAAGGAAGCCCAGTCAAGACCACTCTCTGGCAGACCTTTACGGGGACACTCCTGAATTCTGGAATGACTCTGGCTAGGACTGCTGAGGAGCATCATGTTTCAGAACATGGGGAAACGAGGATGGGAAAATGCAGGTGGAAGAAGCTATGTTCCCCTCCCGGGATGGGCCTGGCTGGCAACACTGCAGCAGGGATGCTCTACACTGGGCACCTTGCATCTAATGTAGGCAAACAAAAAACTCAAGCCCGCCTAATGATCCAATTAATGAGTGACCTCCCGAGTTCACTTCCTCTTCCAGAAGGGCTCCCGCAGCCATTTCCCAAGTAGACTCGGGGCTCACATAAGCTCAGGAACAAATCAGTGGTGGGGCAGGAGACTGACCCCAAAAAACAAAAATAGTTCCCCTGAGGCATCTTTCCTAATAACCTGCAATAACTTTTAAGAGCCCAATCCCAAGAAACTCCAGTAATGAGCAATTCTTCTCACCCTAAAACCAACCAACCCCCTTGAAAGTGAAAATAATGAAGTATTTTGTTCCTATGCAAATCCCAAGAAGTTTAGGCTCTTTCTGAACTAACAGATCACTGATTTTCTCTCTCTTTAAAGCAGAGGGGTGCAGGGAGCCCCTCTGCTCAGTGATGCTGCACATTCCCATCTAGTTTCCTGCGGCAGCAAACCTGAGGGCCCCGTCTTCAGGAGTGAGGCTGTCACAAGACTGTGCTTAAAGAAACACAAGAAAGTCAAGCTAAGCTAAGCTAAGCTAAGCTAAGCTAAGCTAAGCTAAGCAGAAAGCTAAGCTAAGAAAGAAGATGCCTACTCAAAGACTACTTCAAAAGCGAGCATTTTAAATGAAAACTAAATGGATGGCAACAACTACTGGTCTACATGAGCAGTGGTGGGCCAGCACGTGCCAGAGCGCCGAGCAAAGGGGCCGCGGGGCGCTCTGCCCCCTTCCTGCCAAGCAGAGGTGACTCCCGGCTCCGGCAGCAGCCTGGGCAGCGGAAGCAGCCGCGGCTGCGGGGCGGCCTGTGGCAGCAGACACTTTTCCGACACTTTTCCCATCTTTTCACTGTGGCTGTGCCATCGGAAGAGCGTCACCGTATGCGTTAACGGCAACAAACTGCAAGCTGTGTCAGCCTGGTGTTCAGCTGGGCACAGCGTTGCTGCACCAGCCAGAACACATCCACGTGTGTCCCCTTCTCCTCCTGGATGCAACACGCGGAGGTGGAGCAACCAGGCCACACAACAGGATGATTTCTGGGCACGCAGGTTTGACCGCGGCCGAGTAAGGGCATCCTGCTGGCGAGCAGCAGCGCTAGTGTCCAACCTGGCTTTGCCTTGGTGGCTTTTGCTTTACCGATTTGAAGAAAATTCAATTCAATTCAAACAAAACTGAAAAGCAAACACCACAAAGCACATACAAACAGTGTTCTAGAGAGTACCAGATGAGGCTGGATGAATTAGTAGCAGAGATTTGCGGGTACTGCAAATTGCTGCTTGTCCCTGGCTCCCCTTGCCACATGGGCAAAGCCTGCGGCGGGAGCCGCGCAGGAGCCTGCGGGCGCTTGTGTCTCTCGTGGGCGCTCGTGTCTCTCGCGGGCACTCGTGTCTCTCGTGGGCGCTCGGCACACAGTGCAGCGCGGCGCAGCCCCGGCGTTAGTAGCGTCACGGAGGGCGGGCGCTGCCGCGCGGGCAGAGGCGCGGGCATGCAGGCTCCGTACCTAGCGTAGGCGCGCTCGCGCTCCGGCTGCGATCTTCCGCACGCGCCGCCACGGCCGGGACCACGCAGAGGGACGAGGCAAAACACAGGGCGAAACGGAGGTCAGCGAAACACAGGGGGAGGCACGAGAGGACGCGTGCGCACGCACAGCGCGGGGATCAGGGCCCCGCTCATAAGGGGAGAAACGGGGCAGAGGGCCGAGCGGCATCGCGGCCGTGTCCGTGCCGGGATGCGCAGGGGCTCGTGGAGGTGCCCCGGACACCCGGGAATCACAAACCGCTCCTGCAGGGGCACACGGCCCGGCCTCGAGTGCCCTGCAACAGCCACGACATCTCGGCTGGTATTTTTCAACTGCTTTGGCCAAATGAACTTCAGGGAGAAACAAGTGATTACATAAGGGTACATATGGAATACACTCCCAAAGTCTTGGCTTTGCATCTCTGCTGAGCAATATTCTGTGTTTCACACCCCAGGAAATGCGGGCCCTGTATAACAACACACATGTGGACATGCTTTTTCTTTTGAACCAAGTCCTGGAATTATCTCTGGTCAAATAAGAGCAGGAGACTCTTCTGCTCAGCAGAACAGAAGCTAATCCTGTTGACCTCTCTGAAAGACACATCCAATTTCCTATTTTTTTACCAAGGCGAGCCAAAAACTTCAGCTGAATGGCTGTCGATGTGATGTGCAGACTCCCTTGACACTTGAACTGGAAGGGTGGGAAGATTATGAAAGAAGAGCAGCTAATGTAGGTGGACTCTCATTCTTTGGTAACAGCTAATTCTGTATTAAGCTAAATGCATTGTCTTTTTCTTGGTTATATGTAAATGTCACCAAAAACAAGACCAAAATGATAGCCCATCTCTCATAAGTCCAGGAGTCAGCATGGGCTCAGAAAACTTGTCCTCCCCATTCCTGCTGTCACAATCTTTGCTGGGCTGCTTAAAAACACAGAAATAAATCAGAGGAGTACAGAGTACAGCTGCCTCATTTCTGTGCATCGGAAAATCTTGTGAAAGACAAACTGATGAAGAAGGCTGGAGGGAAAGAAAAAGCCAAACAAACAGAAAATCCCCATGCGAGCTACTGCCAGACGAGTAGCATTTCAAAAGGGCAGCAATCCTGGGGGAGGCCAGAGGGGAAGCTGAACCAGCTCTGATGAACAACTTCAATATATTAGTGCTTTCATTCCCATTTCTTTGTCAGATCTTCCTTTCAATCATTTTACAAAATGTTTGAAGTGTTTACAAAAATTGTACAGCTTTACAAACACGTACAAGTTACAAACATTTTTCAAAGAGCCACTAAGTGAGACCAACTCAGCCTTACTGCTTTTCAGAGAAGCTACAATGCTCAGAAAAATAAATCTACATTTCTTGGCTCTTAAGACTCCGCATACACAAACTGCATTGAGGTGCGTGGTACCTACCCAGGTTGGGCGCGCTCGCCGTCCTCTTGTTATTCTTTATCTTGAAAAAGCCTCTCCCGAAGGAAGACCTGGCCTTGCGGGTACCAAAGCTGTCCTCATCTCCTGTGCCACCATGAGAAGGGGACTTTGGAGGCAAGGTCCCAAATCTGCTCCCTTCCACAGGAGGTTTGACCTGCCGAGTTTGGGAAGCAAAGCAAGAACGTGCTGTGAGGGCCTCGCAACAGACCCTTTGGGGAGGCTGTGCTCATTGTGCTGCTGACACGCGAGCTGGAGACTCATCCTGCTCATCAGTGCACGGGGGGCAATGTCAGGACGAGCAGATTAGCTGACTGTGTCCGCAGCCCAAGCGCAGGGGAATTGAAGCAGCAAGCAAGGGCATGCATGGCAGGACAGGCATCAAAACCATCAGTCAGGCAACAAAAGGAGTAGTTTTAGCCTTGTAGTACCTACTACTAGAAGTAGTTTGTTGTACTGTCTCTATAAAGGAAAGAGGACACACATCCATCCACAGTCTGAACATCATCCTTTAGCTTCTGCTAGCTGGATGCAGCATTCACCATAACAGAGGTCTCTGATGTACACGGACTCTGCTAAATTCTTCCAAAAGGCCGTAATTATTGCATGCAAACTAGGGGCACTTGTGTCCACCCACTGTGTAATGACAGTCCCTCGAAGAACATAGTAGTCACTCACAGAAAACAATGTGAAACCCACAGGTTTTGAGAGGTAGTAACCAGCTAGGAATGGCTAAGCACTTAGGGGTTAGCATTGCTAATGCCAGCGTGGCAGCGCGCTGCCGAAGCAGCAGCTCCAAGGGCAGCTTTCCCTTCCACCAGGCTGCAAAGGAGGCCCCGCACAGGAGGGCAAGAGCGCGTGAGACGCTGCCAACCCGACGCTGCCAACGGTGGTGACACATTTAGCACCCTGCTACACACTGCACTTACTGCGGGTCTGCCCTTGCCCTGCGCCCGCGCGCTCCTTACCTCCGCCGGCTTCGGCGCCGCGTCCTTCTCCTGTTTGAGGAGGATGAAAGGAAGCAATTTAAGCTTGCAGTTTGACTTGTTGTAGTCATTAAGTCAGCTCGCTGTGGCTGAATACCCGGAGTTGCATTCTGATCAAAACTCCCTTCCCTGCCTGTTTTCCCTCCCCAAAGAAATCTTTTCAGGGCTGTATTTCACACAGATTAGTTCTTGCTCTCTTTGAGGCCAGTGAGCTGAGGTGGAAATAGAGTGGCTTGGGCTTCCTTTGTAAAGGATTAACTGTGTGCCCTGCCAGCCACGTGCCATTGGACAGAAAGGAGATAACGTGCACAGGGAGCTGAAGGGACACACAGTAGGAATTAGGCAGGGCTGAAGCCCTGTGGATGAAACACCCACAGCCTCCATGACATGGTTGTGCAAATAAACACACGAACAAAACAAAACAAAAACTCTCCATCGGGAATTCTGGCTTTCAGCACCCCGTTGTGGTTACCCTTTCACTCCTCTCCACATCCCTCCTGAGTAGTTAAGCCAAGCTCAGCAGCTCAGGCGTCAGGAGGAGGATTTAGGAGACTTTAGCATTTCACTCTGGCAAAAGGGAGCACGGGGATTACCCTGACTTGGTGACACTGCAATGGGCAAACTGCTTTTGGTCACTCCTGGAGGGATTTAAGCTGAAGCTTTCACCAGATCTCCTCCTGCAGGGAGATACCCCTGGGCTGCCCTATCAGGATCCCAACAGTTTGATGCCTCAGCAGAAGCATTTTTAAGGGAAAGGAAGGAACTGCCCAAACTAACCACTTCCGACGCTTCCTTCTTCAAGCTGCTCAGGCTGCTGGACTTGTGCAGGGAGGAGCTCCTGGAATAAGTGGGTAAAGAACAAACTGAGTGGCTGGGTCTGAGATTTGTTGAGATAAACCCACTCCTGAGAGTCTGTTTTAGGCCCAGCTTTGCAGCGCAGAGAGAGATGTGCCCACGTCTGTCTGAGAACAGTGGCCATGACAGCCTTCTCTCCACGCAGGTGTAAATGAAGAGGAACTCCACTGAATTTCACAACGTTACCCATCTTTATACCAGTGCCAAGCAGGGGTAAAATTCAGCTTTTGGCCTATTCCCATGGCACAAGATAGGGCGCTCAGAATAAAAGCAGCTGATGGATCTTATGTGGGGCATGAGACAAGCCCTGTTGACCCAGGTCCTTTATGGAAAAGCACTTTGATGAACCTGAAGTTCACAAGCAGTTCCTCTGAATTCCCTGGGCAATTAGGCTACGCAACACAAGTTAAAACCACTTTTTGTCACTGTAGTCAGCTCTTTTCCTTTCCCCCAACATAACTATATAACTATCTTACAACTCAACTAGAGATGCTCCACACTGCTAACGGAATTAAGTGCACAGATGAAGCACTGGAAAATATCACTAGCAGAATACCAACACCAAGTACTGTTTGGACTGTACTGCCCTAAAATTGCTTCATGTTTTTGTGTGTCCGTCAGAGGAGGGAGCAGGGTTGCACAGTCATGGGGGAACGTTTCCAAGCTGTCATTTGGTTAGGATACTTACACTGGGCTGTCACTCAGGTGAGTTTCAGGTGAGGAACCCGTTGATCTCAACTCGCTGTGGAAACAAAGAAGGTGTCAAAAAACACAGCACTCGTGGGGCCCTTCTTTAAATGTGGGTGCTAGAGCAACTCTCTCCTCTCGGCCTGCTTTAGATCTCATTTCCACTCCCACTGCTGTGGCTGAGAGTGCTGAGCACAGCGTGGGAGAGAGAACCTGCTCCCGTCCAGCCCAGGGCACTGTGAGAGACAACCTGCTCCCTCCGGCCCTCGGCCGCCGTGGGGCATCATCGGGCAAATGCCCATGGGCTTCACTGCGCCCAACGCCAGCACCAAGGACATGAGTTTCTCCTGTTCTCCAAACCCCCTATTCCAGTGCCTTTTCCTCCCCAACGTGGTGGTAGCTTACAGCAGATTTCTAGAAATCTTTAGTAGCTGTGGAAAATCTCTGACTGCAAAGCAATCCGGAATGCACTGGCATGAGCACAGCCAGCGCTATCCCAGCCAGGCCAAGGTGAAGTTTATTTGGTAAAAATAGTATCTGTGTCGGTTACATGGGCTCTGCTACATGCAATTAGAACAAAACTAATGCTGCCTCATGAAAAACACACATTTTTAATCAATGCATTTGATGAACACACCATTTAGTTCAATATAGCCACTCAGATGAATGCTGGCCTTCATTAATTCACTTAACGACTGGACAGTATGTTAATTAACAGATCATTGCCTTCATTAAACTTCATAAATCTTTGGTCTAATGATCACAAAAGTCATGGAAACAGTAATACCTCATTTCACTTGCAGCTTCTGGTCTAGGCTGTGCTTTTACTTTCTCTGCAATGGTTTCTGGGCTCTTAGATGTTGGTGAAAAAGAAGGGATTGAAACCTGTAAAATACTGGTGTGGATCTGTACGGAATTCTGAAAAATAAAGACAAAAATATGTATTACACTGAAACAAGCTGAAATTAAGGCGTTATAAATGGAAATACGAATAGTAGGTACTCTATGAAAAGAACTTGAATTTTAAAAAAAAGGAGACTTCCTCCCTTCCTCCCTTCCTTCCTGTGTTTGCAAGTTGCTCAGCTGTCAGCCAAGTCTCCACTTTGACTGAGGGCTCCAACAGAAGAGATCTGTAGTTCAATTACTGGAAAATGCTACTGTAAAATTCAGAGACTGGACCATAATACACTTAATTAATTGAATGAATGTAATGAGAATTGTGTTCCTTTGAATATTTGACAGGAATCAGTCCCAAGATTTTTACTGCAAATTCCCAAGAAATCTGGGCAAAAGTACATATCATATTATGATATCCTAATATCCAAAATTTACATCCTACAGTTACTACACTTGATAAGAAATAAAGTTTAGATTCAGTCTCATGACAAATATTGCTATCTGTTCTCTTGATCCCATTTGATGATTAAGAAAATAAATTAATCTGAATTCAAAAGAAACTCCTTGGCAGCTTTCACAAGAAACCCCAAAGGATACAAAAGTTTCCTACAACTCTGTAACCCAGAAGAAATCCTTCCAGAGGCTGAGGTCTGGCTTCTTGAGCAAGGATTAAGGGCATTAAAAGAGGAGGGAACAAAAACACACAATACCTCTTCGTGAAGATTCATGTTAAACTCATCATGGCTTGGAGACACCGTCGCTGGGGTTGAGGATGGACTTTTCTCCGGATCAGTGAGACTCGGTGTGTCCAATAAAACAGATCCTGAATTCAGAAATTCTTCGGCATCATTCTCCTTGCCTGGAAGGGGAGAAAGGCCAAAACATGATGGATTTCTGCAAAGGTCTGGGTTTCCACATGGGTTATTGATACCAGAGTATTGATACTACCAAGAAAATAATCAAAGTAATCAGTATTTTCTAGAAAAAAAGAAAAAAATCCACAAAACTATCACACACCTATAGTCAAAGACCTCATGCAAATATAAGCCTAAGTCTGTTTATGCTGAAAACCTCCCTTGCCTGTTTTTCAGTGTCTGAAATCTCTGTGCACGCTCCATGAATCAACCACCAGGCCCAGCTCCTGGAGACCTGAGGTCATCCCCCAACCCCTTTGCTGCCTTGTCCCCTTGTAGCAGGATTGGCAGAGCTCAAACATTTGATTCCTTCTTCACCAAAATAAATCGGCTAGCTTTTCTCCTCCAGGAGGTTGCTGGGGGCTCCTATGTGACCCTCTTGGGAAGGTCCT
>JAUBOD010001117.1:1220794-1232256 GCA_032353885.1 Nothura maculosa | reverse complement strand
GGCCGCGCCGCTGTCACTCAGCCGCCGGCCCGCCCCCTCGGCGCGGCCCTGCCTGCCATCCCCGATCCTGCCCTTTGGAAAGCGGGCATGGGGGCCGGGAAGCGCGCGGCGCGGGCCTTCCGCATCGGCCCTTCCTCCCTCCCTTCCTTCCTGCCGACTTTGGGTGCTGTTGGTTTTCGGTTTTTAGCCCCCTTCCAACGCGGAAAGCCGCGGAGCGCTGCCAAGGAGCCTCCTCGGGAAGCAGCAAGTTCTGTGCCTGGGAGCAGATCGGAGCCGATGGGACGTTTGGAGCCGCGCTCCGGATTCCCCAGGACAAATACCTTGGCAAGCCGCGGCGCATCCGAGCGGCGGCGTCCTGCCCGCCGCAGCGCTCATGGCCCAAAATAGCCCTTTTTGGCCCCGGGCTGCTTGGCGAGGGATGTGCTCTGCTCCCCGAACACCCCGGGTCTGCAGAGGCAGCAGGAGACAGTGACAAACAGGAGGGTTTTCCAGCTCTTTTCACCCCTTCACCTGAGGAGAAATGGCTCTTCCCTTGCTTTCCAAGAGCAACCTCTGTGGTTGCACATCAGCGAGGCGCATTAAAGCCGTCATTTTGGAGGCGTTTTGAGACATGGCCCTCTCGGTCCTGCCCGGTTTTCCTCAGGCTGTCCCTGAATCCCACATCCCAGGCGTTCCCGCAGCAGGGATGTGGTTTGGCTGCCCCACACTGCCCTCGTTGGCTGCTCTGTCTCCTTTCCAGACCTGCTCCATGTTGCCATCCCCTCCATAGCATCCGCCCTGAGCCTCGGCACAACACACAGTGGCCACAAGGGCCATTGGGTGGCCGAGCTTGGCCAGTCAAAGCACTGTGGGCACGTGTTGGTATAAGCCCTTCACCAAAACAGGGCTGTTTCCACCCAAACTGCACAGCTGTGTACGCTGTGATGCCCCATCCCTGGCCAAACCACCGCACAGACAGCTCCTCGCTGCCGAATGAAGAATTCAACCTTCCTCCTTGTGTTTAATCTCCCCTCTGAGCCCTTCCTAAAAAGGAGAGGAGAGGACAGGAGTCGGAGCCGCTGCCAAAAGCTCCAGCGCGCTGCGCAGCACCCAAGCCAGGCCCCGGCTCGGCCGCCTCTCCGGCTTCAGCTTCCCCAAAAGGTTGCTAGGCTTTAAAAGCAGCAAACACACAGTGCCCATGACCTGCTCTGGAACCCAGCAAGGGCCAGGCCTAACTGCCCGCAGCAGTGGCACTAGGCGGGACTGCAGCCCCGGGAGGCAGAGCGGATCCTTTGCACCTCTGGGAATCCGAAGGGTTAATGGTGAAAGCAATGCTTAAGGAGCCCTCGCACAGACTGGATAAGGCCAGGCCTGGCAGGGAGCGCTGGGGAGAAGATGCCAGCTCACACCTCTGTCACCTCTGGCATTTTGGCCAGCTCCAGCCTACTGAGGTGGCCGGGATCCTTGTGTGCCTGGTACCCGGGAAAAACCACCTTTGGGTTCTTCACAAATGGACAAGGAAGCGGACCAGAAAGCTTTGTACACCCATGCAGCTGGAAAAGTCATCAGCTGCAGGAATTTCTCCAGCTGGAACACAGAGATGAACCTCTGAGGAGCTGCAGGTGGGTTTCCATCTCCCTTTTATTATGGACAATCGCTTTCACTAAAAGCAGGAAAGGGGAGATGGCCGTGGAAAGTTCTGCAGTTCCTGCAGGCCTACAAAACAGTTCTGCTGTCCCTTGAGGTCTCCCACTTGCACATTCAGCTATAAATGTGCCCTAAATGGGATGAAATATTCATTAGGTTCATGCAAATGCAATTTTCACAGCACACTCTCTGCATCAGAAGATAATTTTAGCTTCAATGGTTACTTTCTGGTACACTCGTTAAACACTACTTGATCAAGAGCTAATCAGAAACCCTTTAAGTATTCACAGTGTTTAGATTCAGACACAGAAAAGCAGCATATAATCAGACAAAGGTGTAGAGGCTGTAGCTGTCACTGTTACCCATTGACCTCTCCATGGAATGTACCAAATCCCCACTTAAATACACATACACCGAGAGCTTGCGCAACGAGCAGCAGCCAGGCCAACACCTGAGCCCAGAAGTGCTGCAAAACGTGACCAGAGAGGCAGGCCCAGCGCACACAACAAGGCGTGCACAGTTCTGCAGGGGCCTGCTAAAAATCGTGAGGAGAAACTCAGTTTGTATCATCTGCCTAATGATGGGGCTCCTCTTCTACACACAGGCAAGTTGTTCCCTTGTACAGCCCACCTGGGTGGCTGGACCTCGCCAGGCAAGGCGTTATCTTTCCCTAGGTCCCTTCATGACCTTCACATGTGGGAATTGTGTGAAAACTGGCATCTTCATTTTTAACTCACCTTCCCAGATATGATGTTCACCCACTGCCTATTTTGGTGCAATTTCTTCTAACTATCAGCTGCTAGACTGCACCACTTTAAAATACTGCAGGTGCTACTGAAGGTAGTCTTTTTAGAGATCTGCTAAAGTCAGGCCTGTAGGTGCACCTGAAACCCTCCCAGCAGGACTCTTCATCTGGAAAAGGGCTAATACAGCAGGAGAGTGTTTTTCTTAAGAGAATCCTAAAATATTGCATGCCTCGTTATCAGCAAAGATTGCAAGGGAAGCCTTCTCTCCGTAACGCCGTGAAGAAAACGGGGAATAAAGCAGAGGAGATCTCTGGGTTTGTGGTGTGGCTGTATACCCCACAGGGCCGCCCAGAGCCAGGCGGTGCCGTGCCCACATGGAAGGAGCAGCGGCGGAGCCGTGTGCGGAGCGGGCGTCTCCGTGGGCGCGCTCGGCAGCGCTATCTATCAGCTGGCCCCTTGGCTCCTGCTCCAGCCGCACAACCGCCGGCAGCAGAGGAAAACAAAGCAGGTTCAGACATTCCTCACATACTCGGGCCTCCGCGCGGAAGGCGGCCGTGTCCTGCCCGGACAGGAACAGGAACCGCGCTCGCTTCCCATTTCCAAGGGTTTGAGGCACTCGTGCTTGGTTGTGCCTGGGCCTGGTGACTCACGACGTGGTGGGTCACGACACCCCTCCGAGGCTGAGTCACCCTGACACAGGCAGCATCCAACAAGTCGATCCCTCAGTCACTGAAATCCTGGGGTCCAGATAAGCGAGAGGTGGTAAGCAAGATCTCAGGGGGCTGGCGAGGGCAGTGACCAAACTATCTTGCTCTATGAGCCAACGTGATCCTTGCCATGCCACTGGCAAAGTGACAGGCAAGCATTAAGTAGACATTATCTTATTCTGAGGAGAAAAGAAAGAAATCAGGGAGGAACATGGAAAATTCATGCCCAGAAGAACACGAGGCGCTCGGGATAGTCACCCAAGCTACAGCCTTGTTGGGTCTCTCTCTTCCTCTCTTTTTAACTTAGAAACAAGAGGAATTGAGATGTCTATTTGTGGAAGATGAGTGGTTTTTAAGGTTAAGATAGAAGCATCAAAGTGATCTTTATTCTCCACATCACTTTTGAGCTCTGTCTTTGCTTATTAAGGATAAGTAAAAGAATAAGAAAAGAGACTTTGTTTAAGTGGGTAGTAAGTCACATCTGATTTAGTAAGGCTGATATGACAGTTTAAAAATAGGACTTCACTAGTTTGATAGAACTAAAAATATTTACATTACTTGCTTAAAATAAACCATTTAGGGACCATTTCTGAGACAAACATGAAGAACATTTCAATTAAAATCATTCTTCTTCTGTATTGTTTTCCAAAGGTGTCTAGGATGAACAGAAACTTATCTATCTGCTGGTTAACAGGAGAACTACTTGCCCTCTGCTAGTGCAACACTATCTGAATATCTTCCTGAAGTTATTACAGAGATAATTTAAAACTAAAGTGTCAAAACGCTTTATTTTTCCCCTCCAGATTTTATTTAGCCAGCAATATGTCACAGAATCACAGAATCACAGAATCAGAATGTCCATTGAAGGTGGTTAAATATTTTAACTTCCATCTTATACAAAGTGCTGATTTTGACTTTCTGGGATAAGAGCATCAACGATTTGGTATAAAGAGATGGTGGGGTGTTTTTTTTATGAATATCTGATTCAAGAAGAGGAGCTCAGCACATTTCTATGTAGAAAAAAAGGAAGGTTAATACTGAGCTATTTTCATGAGGCCACGTCAATGTCTGCCCACCTTTAAACCCTGTTGGAGCAGCCCTGAGCGGGAGAGGAAGCGAGGGCCGCGTGAGGCCGACCACAACCAAGCCACACGGAAGCGCGGCCGGGCCGGAGGGCGACGCTGTCTTGCCAGGCTGCGCTTCCTTCCCTCTTTCCTGACATCCTGCTGCCGTGGCAGCCCGAGGCAGACATCAGGTGGACAGGACCTTGCAGAAGTGAGCGGATTTGAGAAAGGTCCAATGCAGAAAATGTAAGGAATAGAAAACCGGCAGCCACACAAAACAGGAGTGGATAAACTAACGTGCATCTCGGGCAACATGAATTACTGTGGTCTTGCTGAAGGTGCAGGGCTCTCCTCGCCTCGCAGCTTGGCTGCACGGAAATACCTGCAGCTGTCACCTTGCATTGGCTAAACACCATCATTCATAATGGTTTTACTGCACAGTGTGCTAATGCACAGGCTCCGTGCCAGCTGTCCTTTTGTCCTTGTGCCCCAAACTTCTGGGGACGTCTTTAGAGAAACTGTTTTCCTTTACTGTGGGTAATGGATAGAGATGCACCCTTAGTTTAGCCAAGCCTCTAAGAGTTGAAAATACCTTTCAGCTGTGTCCATGTTATACAGTAGTGTCTTTCCTTCCTAAAATAAGTACCTGTCTTGAAATTACTCTTAAGCAAACTTCATAATTTAAGTGATCAAAGTTATTATCTTCTTAGTGTCTGTGGTTAATTTGAAGTAGTATGAATAATAAAGAAATTTGGAGTATTTATATATTTCCAAATAACTCAATCTCCAGCTCCCCACCCTCAGATGGTTTCTTGCAGAGCATCATACAGCTTTGCCATAGACCACCTTAAAATTCAACCAAAATATCAGGCAGTTCATATATGAGGCCTTATTTCATACAAAAGCCACATGCAAGAAGATTTAATCCATCTTAGGTTGCTGAGGAGCGACATTTTCACATTTCAGCTAAAACATGAGTCAGAAGTAACCAGTATATTTTGTCAGGTGTTTTGCAAACATAAATGCCTGCTTTAATCTTTGGAAAATAAAGACCTTGGACATGATGTTTACAAATCTTGTTTTCTTTTAAAGCATCTATCCATCTACCTGTATAAGCACTGAAATTGGATTCAGTAATAATTCAACTCTCTGCCTTAGACATAAGCCTATTTAAAATAAAGCATGAAATTCTTACCCTGGGAATTAAAACATACGTTTTAATATGTCTCTTTAAATGAACTCAATAAAATCCAAGGTGAAAACCATAAATGTTTGCTGTTAAAAGTTCAAAGAATATAAAATCACTCAGCCCATGGAACATCTGGCGTAAGAATCGGCTAGGCTGAACCAGCCTTTGATAAGGGTAATTTGTCTACGTGTGCACAAAGAGTATAGGAGCTGCACAAGTCAAATAATCTGAAATAAAAATAGCAGTAGTTCAAAGTTAAGAAACTAGCAGGGAATTAAGCGTAAAACCCTTGTGTTCCCGCCTAAGATGGCAATACAAATGAGGGATGAATGAGTTACCTCTGCCAGCACCAAAGTTTGGGGGGACACAGTGACCAGCTCACAAATGGGGAGCCATCCTTCTTGATGAACTAGTTTTGATGAAAGACACACTGGTCCACATTTCACCTTGTTTTGCCTGCATTTGGCACATCCACAGTTGCATGAAGGCCTAGTTAAAACTGTGTAAGGAGAAAAGGTTTTAAAATGAGGAACGTGTACCAAGAGTGGGGTGACCAACTGCAGCAAAGAAGTCCGTGAAGACGCACGAGGGTGACTCGGAGGCACCGGTCCTCCGCCCCTGCGCAAACACCCAGTCCTACCTTGTCGAGCAAATCCTCCATTTTCGCATTCTTGCACGAGAAGAGTCAATATTTTCCCTGGCCGGGCTGGGCCTGCTTGGACACGAGCTCAGCCCCGCAGGCCTTGCGCGGAGGGAGGGAGGCCGGCTTCCGCGCGCGCGCTTACCTCCTCGCGCCCGCGTTTGCTTTTAGTCTAAAGGGTTCACACACACGTAATAGCACCTGTGTGGGCAGAGAACGACATGAAAATTGGAGCACGTGAGCCCTGGCGCCAGGAATGCCGTTCCTGAAGGAAAAGCCGGGCTGAGAGCCGCGTGTTCTCTGTGGCAGCGCGCGAGGCCTCCTGGAGATTGGCAAGGAGGCCTCGTGCAGAGACCGTCCTTCGTCCTGCAGTAGATTTATCACACAGTGAAGCACGGGTACATGCCTACCAGGAGACAGCAGAGGACGTGTTGGGACAGGATCTGTGCTGTATTTCTTAAGATAAAGTACTCTTTTGGTGGAAAAAAAAAAAACAAGGACATGAAAACATCATCATTCACAGCCCCCAGAGTCTCTATAGGCAAGAGCAGTTTGGGCTGCCAGCTCCATGATTGCATTATGCATGTGGTGGTGTTTTTTAATTAAACATGTCCTACTTTAGATATAGAAGGGTGCTAAGGCGAGCTGTACTCCTGCTTTTCATAAAAATCATGCAGCTGATTGCTCCTGCATTAACTGGGAAACACACTTCAAAGGGAGGCCAGGAGACTCACACAGACCCCCAGTGGCATCAGTCAATAAGAGTTTCAGGCACTGGTGAAAAATTCATCTCACGCAGCCCTATACATAGCAATGGCATTTCCAAAATAAGGGGTGGTGGAGATCAAATCTCACAGAATGGTTAAGGTTGGAAGGGACCTCTAGAGATCATCTAGTCCAACCTTCCTGCTCAACCAGGGAGACCTAGAGCATGTCTCCTCATGCTCTGAGCTCTCAGCCCATGCTGTGATGGGCTGTGTAGTGTTTCCATGTCTATTTAGGCTGAAATTTGCTTATAATCACAGAGTCACAGAATCCTTAAGGTTGGAAGGGACCTCCAGAGCTCATCCAGTCCAATCCCCTGCTCCAGCAGGGACACCCAGAGCACGGGGCACAGGGCGGCATCCAGGCGGGTTTGGAAGATCTCCAGAGAAGGAGACTCCACAGCCTCCCTGGGCAGCCTGTGCCAGGGCTCTGGCACCCTCACAGGAAGGAAGTTCTTCCTCACATGGAGATGGAACCTCCTGTGCTTCAACTTCTACCCATTGCCCCTTGTCCTATCATTGGCCACCACCAAGAAGAGGTATTTGGCTTGGTATTTGTACAATTTGTATATGTTGATAAGATCCCCTCTCAACCTTCTCTTCTCCAGGGAAAACAGGCCCATGTTTGGGGAATGGGGAAGCAAGCAGCTGGATTATGGCACCGTTTTACTCAGAGCTTCTGGATTCCCACAAGTGGCAATAGCCTCCATTACGATCCGAACTCCCAGGGTATTTATGCTGCAAGCTGGGGATCACACTCAATGTAGTGCTGGTGTCTAGATCTCCAGGAGGGTCTCCCAATAGGAGAACTGCAGGGAGCAAGAGCCGCCATGGTGATTCCTTTTTCCATTCCTGACTGATTTAAATCATGTTCAAATAACATGCATGCAACAGAGAAAGATTATTTGATTTCCTCAGATCATCATAATGCTTCAAAAGAAGAGTATAGCTTCTGAGCTTGAGATAACACAGATTACTAAGAGGCAGAATATTCAGCAACTGACTGTAAAACTCCATTCCTGAAATGACTGAAAAGGGGCAGTTTTGCATCCAGCTCATGAAGCCGAGATTTGCATTAGCACTGCTGTTGCCATGTGCTTTCTAACCGGGACCAGCATTGTGCAGAAATCCAGGGAAACCTGCGTGTTTTCTCCTGGCCTCGCTGGGTGCTTTGTGCTGTCACTGATGTGGGTGACTGTTCCAGCTCCCAGCAGCGCCGCACAGGAACCTGGAACACCCTGAGCCACGTGTTGGCCACGCACCTCTTTTCAGCAGGCCCCACTTCTAAACTGGTTTGAGGATGAGGATGACATGTGAGGATGGAGACCATGCAGCTGCCGCTGGCAGCATTTTGCATTGCAGAATTATGTGTTCGGAGCATCATTATTTGGGATTTAATATTCAGCTCTACCGGATACAGCTGGGAGGACTATTGTGAGACAGGAAATGCTATAGATAGCAGCGCCGCTGACTTTATTTTTAGCACAAACTCATCTTCACATGCAGTTTCCTCCAAAACTTTAGAAATGTCAAGTCACGGCTAGAACTCGGACTTACTGTCAATCCGGGGAGATTTCAGTATAAACAGTGTTTGCGGTAACACGCACATACACCTAATGTGCTCACAAGTCATCATTTTCTGTAGGCAATCACAGCTCAGCTCCATCTGCTGGTTTCGAAGTCAGCAGCTGTGTCCCAGCTATTGAATTGGGCAGAGAAAAACCAATGTGTGGCCGCTTGCGAGCGCCGTTTCTCCCAAGCAACTCAAGTTTGGCTGATCTTGCTTTACTTTCTGCTTTTGAAGTAGGCAGTTACGAAAAAATCATTACTTAAGGCTCCAACTTTCCTCATCAGGCAATGAGCCAAAAGCAGCAAAAAAACAGAATTTTTGTGTTCTTGATGTCCTGCCACTCCAGCACTCCCCCGTGCTCTTCTGCAGCGACGCACTGAGGGGCTATGGCAGGCTCCCTCTTAGGGAAATCTAGCATTTGCAGAACAGCCTCTTTCACTTTGTACCATCTGCAATTTTCTGGTTTTAACCCAACTCTAATCCATTAACATACTAGCGAGAACTTTCCAGCTCATCCCTAGGCTAGTACAAGCTACCATGCTGTCGATTTCCTTATACTGGTATGACATTATCTACTCTATACGTAGTTTGTAAATGTAGCTTCACACTTGGAAATAAGAGCATTTGGCAATTATTAACTCTCCATATGTGCTGCTTTCCTGAGAGAGTATCGTTAATGTTCCTCCATCTCGTGCACTTACAATCCCTTTTCCCACAGCAGTGGAGCATTCGTTCTCACAAAAGGTCTTTGAAGTGTCTCCGTACTTTGAGCCCAGTTTTCACAGGTGAGGAACAGAGACTGCTGTATTAACTGAATTCCCCAAGGTCACACACAGGTAGTCACAGCAGGGCAGTAAAATTGGCCTGTGCCGGGTTAGTTGATGATTGTTGAGCTTGGTATCCTTATAGGTGCAATGTAACTTTAAACATAAATAAAGATTTATGAGCTGCCTGTTCCTTTCCTTCTCTTCTACAGGCTTACAAAAATTCTGCATCAATATTTGTCATCAAATGCACCTTTTGTGTAAGTAAAGGGGTCTGCTCTAGCTCCTTGTGAGATGAAGAAGAACCTCTCAGCAGCCTCAGTGAGGGTGGACGGTGCTAAGGCCCTGGAGCCTGCGTGGCTGCCAAACCACCACCAAGAGGCAGATCTACTGCGGTGAGAATGGCTCACTCGTGCTTGCTTCCCAAAAGCACGGGATTGGATGGGAATTGAATCCCCATCAAGGCTGTGCTCAACCTTGTCACACCACTCAAAATGTCAGTCCAGTTTGGCTCTACAGTTGACTGGGTTTGAATTAAAAATGTGAAGAGTCTTGATTCTAAAAACTGTCCTAGTTGGTTTGTTGGCAGCGTTTTCTGATTCCTGCCTGCTGGAATTCGCCGGTACCTGCAGGGGGATCGCGGGGTACCTGGAGCTCCTCGCAGCGCTGCAGACACCTCCTCCCTCTGCTGCAGACACCTCCTTGGCTGCCGGCTCCTCACGCAGGGTCCTCGAGCCCCTGTTATTTACCCACTACCAAGGAGCCGCCACCTCAGCTGCTGCCGTGTTCAAACCTGCGCTTAAACCTTGGCAGGGAGTGCAAAGAGCGCAGCGTGAATCAACCCAGGGACTAGCAAGGAAGATGTTTGAGCACGACCTCGGCGTAGGGTTACTCAGTGCCTACAAACGTGCAGGTTCAGGAGGTAATGTTTGCGGAGGCAGAGCATCCACAGGTACACATGCCTGTGCCCACAAATACCTCAGCTAAGCCTTATTTTTATTGCGTGCTGTGCCAGACCTTCCAGCACAAAAATTCCATTGGCGGCATTATTAATCCAGATTAGTTTAACACTAGTGAAAGATTAAAGGAAAAAAAAGAAAAACCTCCCCTGCCAAAGCTGCAGTTAACAAAATACCCCACAGCAACACATGGTGGTTAGCTCCAAGCAGCACTAACAGCTGTGCTATCCTAGCAGATTTTCAGAGTGGATGGTCTAATTTCTCTTCCCAGTCTTAAATTCAATTAACTGGATCTTAGATGTACTTTGTAGCCAGAGTACTCCTATGAATAACCTCAGATTAAAACCCAGATATTGTTGATCAAGTTAGTGCCGCTCCAGTTTTCTTCCTAAAAACCTAACTGCATCTTCCCTATTCAGGAGAAGTGAGACAACTCTGAATCACCCCTGTTCTGCTTTTACAGTGTGAGACTGCAGATATCTCATAAAATTGGGCGTGAAAAATGTCAGTTCTGTTGAATCCATCTCTGTTCTTGCTTCCACTTGTCTTGACAGCAAGACTTGCTACATGGAGGCTCTGTGCAAGTGCCTGCAGAGCTCATGTCTCCACAGCAGCAGCGGAGGGCAAGGCCTCCGTGTCTCATCAAGTGGAACGAGGGTTGGCTCCTCACCCCTTACACCCTTGGCAAACAGCCAAGCAAGGGTGCTCAACTCACCCCAGAAATGCTTAAGGAGAGCAGCAGGCAGACAGAAACAAGCTGGGGGGCTCCAGCCCCAACCAACGATTACTCTGGATTAAATTTATACACCAACACACACACACATATACATCTCCATATGCCTATGCAACGTGAACTGAAGAGAAAGACAGAAAGAAACCCAAAAAACTAGCTGCAGAGAGAGGGTGTCTCTGTATGGCCCATTTTTATATTTAAATTTTCCTACATAAACGGTCACAATGGCAATTAGTCTTAATATTGAACTTGGCCACACCGAAGGCACCACAAAGAATCTTACCAGTTCCTGTGGAGTCAGGTTGGCCCTCAACTCTCTGTACCCAGTACAATGAATGACAGTGTGAACAATCACTGGGGACACATCAAAAGTCCTGTAAATTCTGGTCCTGCTGCTTGGAGAAGCTCAACTTTCTGAAGGAATTGCAAAGAGCTTAATGATCATTGTCCACTACAACTATTTTAAGGGTTGGGAAAAGCTTAGCAAGTTGTTTAAGAGCAAGGAATAGCTTAATGACCCAATGACACACATAAGTACTACAGGCAGCTCACTGAATTACAAATACAAGTGCCCATATGTTTCCCTGGCCAGCAGTGAGCAAAATAAAAATACCTATTAAAATCTGATCACCAGGAAGGAAAAAAAAACCTAGTCATCCCATACAGCATATGCCTAATTCCCATTCCAGCAACTGGAATT
>JAUBOD010001117.1:1189147-1220694 GCA_032353885.1 Nothura maculosa | reverse complement strand
CTGGAATTATTTCTAGACATGCAAAGATGCTCAACTGGTTAGAAATTCTGTCCTATAAAAAGCTTCTTGCCATAAAAATGTAAAGCTAATTGCTAGATCCCTTTAGATTAAATTACATCTTCCAAATGTCTTATTCCAAATATACTTGAACAAGTTTGCCTCTGCATCTGTTTGGGTGGGACAGTCAGCAGGACTGCAAATGTCTCCAACAAATCCAAATTTTGAAAGCCTTATTCGCTATGGCCCTGTCCTAAGGCCTTAACTCGATTAAAGCACGGCATTAAAAGCAGGCTGAAAAGAGCAAGATGAGGAGTTATAAATGGTAATAATAATGGTTATAGAACGGTAGCTTTCCAGTCCTTCTGAAATGGCACATGCCTACAGACAGGCACTGACTGCTGCAGCAGCGCAGCTTCCAGCCAGGGCCCAAGTCTGTTTGGATTAAGGTGAAATTACAAATTTTGTTTGCAGGTAACCTGCAGAAACCCCAGACCAACAGTGACAGAAGTGCAAGAGTGAGCGGATTAGCCCGGTGGGTTTGATTATTCAGGGGAAATGACTGGGTGAAACAGCAGCAGCTGCATCCTTGCCCAAGCAGGAAAACAAGCCGGTCCCACATATTTCAAATCTTTTCCCCTCAGACAGCGTTCAGCTACTGAGCTGCCAGCCCTTGTGCTTATCGCCAGAAGCTGCAGCCTCAGCAAGCTGTGATAAGAAAGCTTACCAGAATCTGAAAAATTTGGGAGGTGTAAACATGAAAAATATGGAGATGCAAAACAAACAGCAATCCAAGCCCCTTTGCTTTGGGGCACAGGAATGGAGCTACGTGCCACTCCACAACCCCAGCCGTGCAAGTGTTGTCCCTGTAGCACAGTCTAGAATTGCACTTCAGCTCCCTTAAATAAGCAGTTATCCAAACTTCTTTTTTTTTTTTTTTTGGTGGAAAACACTATTTTTTTTCTGCAACTGGATCTAGTGTTTCATTTCATTTGATGTTTTTGTTTATCTGCAAACTCCCACGAGGCTGGACCGCATCCCATGGCTTTCCACCAAAGCAACTGTACGAACTCTGAAATAAAGACCTCTCCCTTCTGAGGTACACAACACATGCTTTTACACTGGAAACTTAAATGTTCCTTACAGAACTCGGTTACAAAAACACCCCATGAGTTAAAACACACCACAACAAACTAAATAAATACTTCTTTTGAAAAGGCAGTCTGGGAGCATGCTGCAAATTACTGCAATAAACCGCAAGGAAGATAGTTTGGAAGAGCTGAGTGATTTACAAAGTTTTGAAGCTCTAGATCTAAAAGGGGGATCATCATCCAAACTGGAAGAGTCACAAGGAACATAGAGGCAGACGATGGAACGCAACTGCTCGCTGCCTTTGCCAATAGGAGAAGCCAAGTGAAGCTGGTGGGAGCCAGGTCCAGCGCAGAGCAACCACGTCCCAGGCCTGCCTGGCTCCGAGCTCGCTGCTTCCCAGCTAGTGCTGAGCAGCTGCTCACATCCTGCCCGAGTCCCCAAAGTTGCTAGAACAGATTGTCAGTGTCAGAGCACATACAGTCTGGATCTGCAAATGCTGGGGAAGAAAATATTTGCCTCCCAGATGGGGCCAGCACTTGTGAAAGCAACAAGCGATGATGGAAGCTTTTCCCACACGGCATTTCATGTTTTCCAAAGATCTTGTGTTTATTTCTAGAGTTCTGACATGTAAAACAGCTTGCTCAAGGATCAAGAGTTGCATGCACTTTAACCCTCTTGTAATTGCCCAAACACATGCATTTGTCCTCTAGTGAATTCGATACATTTACAGAATTCTCCTTTTTCTCCTTTGTAACTGTAAGTGGGAAGCACTCTGGAGAGGCTGACGGGCCCTAATACATGCAGCTCTTGGAGCCCTTAAATATGCTTTATTTAATGTGGTGCCTAGTGTATCTTGGCAGCAGCTTCCCTGGATTTTGAATAAGAGTGAAAGTGCCCTTGGCTACTTGCAAGGGACATGAGAAGTTCTGACATGTCTGGGAATCCTGTCCCTTCCACGCAAGTACAATATGAAGTGTCTGAGAGCAACGAAGCCAGGAACAACCCAGAAAATGTAGCCAAGACAGCATGTGGTCAAGGTAGCAGCTAGAGGCATCCTCTGCAAGTGAGGTGATGCACAGAGGCCTGCAGGAGCACCTACCACTCCACTTACCTTCTCCTGGAGTCTCTAACGCTGCTATTCTGAAAGCCAGCTTTACATCTTGTACCTATCCCATAGCCCCAGGTATCTTCGTGCTTGCCACTTTTTCACACAATATAATAATTTTAATCAGGGATGGGGAGGAAAAAATATCTTGAGAGACGTCTTACAGAGCATATACTTTTTGAGCAGAGGACCAGGACATTTTATTAACTTTTATGATATATGTAGATGTACAAAAAGGTAGTGAAAGAAGCCAGACTCACAATTTGAGCAGAAGCAGCAGGGCTTCTGAAATCCCTCATTTCAGTTCAGACCACAAATAGGATCCCAGGACTTCTAGGTGCCACCAAAACACTCAGTTCAGCCTTCTGCAGTTGGAACTAAATCAAATTTGCCCACATTCTTAGCATGCAGAAGAGCCACAGAGAAAGCCCACGCCGCAGCGTGCCACAGAAAAGAGAGTGAGCAAGTCTCATGTTTTAGTGCATGCAACTGCACTGTGCTTTGTGAGGAACTTCAAAGGGTTCCATGAAACAATTACGTCCTGTGGCACAGAGAAAGGTTTTCCCCCTTCTCCTCAGCAAATATTGCCACTTACTCTAAGAGAGAATAAAAAAAAATAAGATATTGCTTTGTTTCCCATCTTTACCCCCTTCTCCTGATGCTGCAAAGGATTCCCTCAGTGTTGTCCCATCAACACAAGTCCCCGTTTCTCAGATGACCTGCGTATCACATCCGAACTCCTCTCCCATCAAGCTGTTATCATCCCTAGCTCCATTTTCTCTCTGCAACACACTCTTCTCCAGTCAGACTCACACTAATTCCTTAAGCCTGCAACGCTGGCCAGTCCTCACCACTCACCAGGCCTGCGTGTAACAAGGCTCTTTGCAAGAATCATCTCCCTCCACACGCTGCTCCCTTTGCTGCTGCTAGGGGCCTCGCTCAGGTACTGGCTGTGGGTGCTCTCCTCTCCCAAGGCGCCCTGATGAAGCTGCAACGTTGTCTCAGGAGGCCCTAGAAATACATGTTAGCTTGGATTAAAAACGTTATTAGTCCTGGCTAATGAATATTGCCCAGAGCTACCAAACCCACACGAGTTCAGCCTTCCTGTTTATGTTAGTAGGAAACAAAGCCAATCTGGAAGCTTGAGTACTTAATGTTTAAATTCAGTGACTAGGTAGAATTATTGGCAGTCTCTCAAAACAGTGCATCAAAGGTAACACTGTATTAGCCCCAGTTAACCCCATCTCTTGATAACCTGTTCTATGGGGAAAAAAAGAAAACTCTGTATCTTGAGTTAATAGAGGTGTACTATGATCTTCAAAGCAGCATATTAAGTATTTTAAGAGGAATCAAAATAATTTTAATTTCACCTCTAAATTCATCACAAATATTTACAAATGACACTTTTTGTGTAAGATAGTTTTAAATTAAAAAAAAGTATACGGTAAAGAGAGGATTCAAGAAAAGAATTAAGAGCCACAATACTGATAATACTGATCACTGATTGCAGAAGACTTGTAGTCAAGTATTTTTCATTTTTCTGGGAAATCCATGAGGAATTCAAAAAACAGTGGTTAGATTCTGAATGTTTACAGAAATCTTGTGAAATAATTAACATTCTGTAACAAAATCTGAGCATTTTCAAAATAATTTGGTTAAGAAACTTTATGTCTGGAAAGCCTGTAAACTTTGGGTTTTATTTATTTATTGGTCTTAACTACAGTATTTCTTGTTTTTTTTTTTAAATTTACTTTAGTGTCATGCTCAGGCAAAAGCAAAGAAAAGAGAAATCGCAAAGAAACTGCATTTCACAATATCAAAACTGAAATATTCACTTTTCAAACACAAATGGAAATTGATCAATTCTTGAGATATTGTCGATTTATTTTTCTCAGTTTACTCCATAATATTGCTTAAAATTTTCATTTTGTGTGAGGAAAAATAAATCCTTTTGTAAAGACAGACAGCAGATCCTTTTGGCTCCATGGCTTAAAAAACTCTATGTGGGAAATCATATAAGTTCAATGAAAAAAAAAATCTACAGATTAAAAAAAAATCCAACAAATCATTCTAGAAAACTTGGACCAGGTGTAACCAAAAAATTAAAAAGCTCCCAAATGTTTCATATCTATAAGATATACAGCTGCTTCATTAAAGCCTAGCAGTCAATGGGAATCCATTCTGGAAAGGGTAGTTGTCCAACAGCATACGTGTGACACCTACTGGCTACCTATAGAATATACCTATTTGTTCTTTAAATATTATAGATATTATAGACACACTTCAGCCTTTGTAAAGGAAAAAAGAAAAGAATCTGAAACAAGTTTCCTCTTGCTCATCACGAATTCAACATGAATTCAACATGGAATGAAGGAACGGAGGCGACAGCACTTACGATGGTACCTGTGTTTAAGCTTTAATGTTTGGAGTAAACAAAAATACCCATACATCTCAAGTCTTATAACGTTTTCATCATCTAAGTTAAAAAAGGTTGGGTGTTTTTTTTCCAATATACTCCACTAATACAAAAATTTACCTGCTCCTACAAGGCGAGGGATGAAGATGCGCTCTGGCTCCTGTTGCAGGACGGCTTCCTGCAGCCCATTAAGTGCCCCTATGCTCTGTCCTTCTAATAATACATTATAAAAATGAGTGTAATAACTATGATTTTTTTTTTCCCCGACTTGTCTTATACCCTTATCATGTTTGCCCACTGTGGAATTCTTTTTTCCCCCAAAACCTTTGTGTTTTTTTTTCTAATTTTTAAGATGTTTTAATTTAAATACTTGCTCCCAGACCTATACACTTTATTTTTATTTCTGACTACAAAAGCTGCCCTCCCCAAAAAGGGCAAGAAATCCCTGCAATGTTTAGGAATTAAACACGTTATCTTACAACTGTAGGGTGTGTAAACCACCATCTCAATGAAATTTAATAGTTACAAATATTCTTAAACCAAGTACAGAACATTCTACAGATATAACACGGACAGTCAATATTTCCATTAGAAACAAAAATAATTACAAGCTTTAGAAGTATTATAACTAAGAAAATCAAATTCCTGTACATTGTACAGTGTCTTTTGGTTAAAGTTTCTTAGCAAAAATATATTAATGTTTTAAGCATTCCAGTTACAGATGGTTCAGTATTAAAATTTTAAGGTTCTTCATCATGAAAAAAATATTGTATTTTTCCATAGGTGCCGCAGAAATTCTCCCAGTGAACAAGGCTTAAGTATTTAAAAATATATAGATAGTATTAAATATGAATTAAGATGAAAAGTTAAAAAAATACAGTACAGTACTGAGGATGTGTGGTTGTTGTGCATTAAGAACTTTGCATTCCTTCCTCTTTCAAGAAAGCAGCACTAAAGAGCCCACTGTAGATCACTTAGTTCAGCTGCATCCCCAAGTCCTCCGTCGGCCTCCAGGTAATTCATGAGAGCAGTCATGGCAGTGTCGTCATTTCCACATATTGCATCGAAGTCCAGCTGAGAATTACCACCTATAAAATTATTAAAGCATTTATTTTTGCACTACAAAGCGTGAAGAATATGCTAGATTTCAAATCATATTGCCCCTGCGTGTGCAGGGGTGTTGGACTAGATCACAGCTCAACTGGAAGACAGCTGCAGGTTTAAATAAATGAATGAACTTCTACTAATTGATCAATAAGAAAGGGAGATAGGACAGTTTAAGGTTGAACTACAGGTCTAATAACTGCTTTACTAACATGGTCTTTCATGTTAAAAATAACACAATAAAAAGTTCAAATCTGTTAAACCTGACAGTTTTGAGTGCATTGCTTTAAAATCATCTTACCCTATGGCCCTGCAAATACCTGAAACAGAAAAGACAAATAAAATAAATCTTACTGAGGAGAGGTTCACTGTTGGGAAATGAAATAGCACCCTGGGTTTGTTCTGAAGTCTCCAGAACTTCTGTTTCTGAAGGACCTAAGTGTATCATCTCTTTATTTGGCACCTGGAAGATCAAAATTAAAAGGGACAAAGTCTCAGATTTTCTTACAATTATTTTGTTACAGAAGCATTAAAAGTCATAAGTCACTGTCAAACTGAAAAATACAGCAAATAAAAATAAGCACTGAAAGGGAGACTACTGCATTTCAAAATCCATTTTTGAAGGGTCCACATAGCACTGGATTTCATTTAAATACAGGGTGAACACCTACCCATGGTCAAAGCTACTTCACAGTGATGGCATCTGGTTTACTGCGGGTCTAATTCATTAACTACCAAATAAATCCAGTGTAACAAAATGTACCGGCACACATTTTCCAAAGCCAGTACCATAATCTACAAATTCTCAGTCACATCACCTATGTCAAAGTCAATATTTTCAACTGAATACATTCTAGCCTAAAGAAAAAAAAAAAATCACACTTTCTACTCTACCATTGCTAGACTAGTGCTTCCAAAGCACAGAAATTATTTTAAAACTACTTAAACTTGTGTTGTGCTGATAAGATACAAAATAATACAATTTTTGGTTTTATATTTCATGTAGTTTGGTGCATACAGATCCTGGGAAATATGAGGTATACAGTACTGGACATGGAAAGTACGTAGTTTTGAGCTATCTGGTAGTAATCTTTTATTTTTAGATTTTAATATACAGTGGTAATACTCACATTGCTGCAGTTCACAGATAAAACTGGAGAAGGTGACTTCGTCAAGAGATGTGATGGACTTAAGTCCCCAGATGGAGAAGAATGCAACCTAAAATTACATATTTATATAAAAATAAAAGGCTATATATAAGGTGGAATTGCCAAATCATGCTGAACATAAAATGAAAAAGAGTCTGTGTGTTGCAAAAACCACCAAAATCCTCCTAATCAATGAAAAAATACAAGTAAGTCAATCCAAGACAACGTTGTCTTCAATTCTTCTAAAGACTAAATCCTCCTGCTGCAGATTTTGATAAAACAAAAAGGAGAAGTGCTCAATAAAGACTGCGGGTCATAATTTGTTGAGCATACTCTGATTTTTCTCTTGAGCCATCACATTGACAGACCAAAGACCGGCAGGTTTCACGAGTGAGCACATTGATGCACATAGATACATCTCAAAAGAAGCAGAAAACAGACAAAATGATTTTTTTTCTTAAATAGTTGAGGTAAAACTAAGGTAAAACTAAGTCCTCATGCTCTCCCTATTGTCACACTCACCTTTCTATATTTTCATTAGATTCTAACTAAAGCAATATAGATCACTTAACAGAATTTTTTGAGCTCCTGCCAATTGTCTCTCACTGAACATGCTAGATATTTAAATAATAATGAAAAAGTATTATTTGTGCCCTTTGGATGGCTTGCTCCCATCTGTGCCTGCTCTTCCCAACTGTCCAAGACCAAGGCTCTAAAAGAAGTGGGGCACTCTGGATGCTCTAGGATCTATTCCTTGCTCAGATCCAAAATGTGGTAAGGAATTGGTGGAAACATATACTTTTCACTCACTTTAAATATATATATCTGAAATAAATCTGTTTGTGGAGAATATCTATTAATTCTCTATATTCCCACATCCAATGCACAACCTAGTAAGCAGCTATGCCATCTCTAAAAACAAGGACTTTAGATGGAATAAGGCATTTAGGACTGCCTAACTGAAACCACCTTTGATCGGATGCTAAACCAATTCAGATGTGTTTGTAAGCAGAGCTGCACAAGCAGTCCTGAAATCTGCCTGAACTTGGTGGTGCCTGAAGCTCAGCTTGAAAGCCAAGTCTGTCTTGGACACATTACGAAGTGCAGGGAGCTAATTCAGGTACTAAGTGCACCCCTTCTGTGGGGTGAAGTTAGAGGTCACAAAGAGAGAAGAGGGGAAAAAAAAGTGTTTGATGAAAAAGAGCTGCCATTATCTTGGTTAGATCCCTCCTTTGGTTAATTCTGATCTCCCCAATGTGCACAAGGTAGTACCTTGATTTAAATCCAAGATATGAAGAAATAGCATGAAGTGTTACTCTGCAGCTAAGAAATACAGCACTGCTCTCTGCAACGGCTTCTGAAAAGGGAAATATACATGGGGCAACTTTGTGGAGCTGGCAAGTTCAATGTTTCTTCTTGTGAACTATCATGACAGTTCAGTCCATGAAGCGTGAAATAAGATGATTGTTCCCAACAAAAGCAATACACAGTTGAATACTGGCTGGCAAATGAAGCAAGGTGTCAATATAAATGAAAAAAAAACACTAAGCCTCATTCTTCCAGGGCCTGACTGAACTAACTTGATGCAACTTTTTCATGTGCATGTTCAGCACTGCCTGCATTTTCCAAAATATTTGTCCTGGAAAGTAGGATTCCACTGAATGCTCAGCTTGCACAGAATGGGGTCCTGTGTGATTTTTATTTCTTCTAGGATCCCACTTCTTACCTGAGAGGCAAGTCAGGACTATCACTGTGACCAGATCTTTCTGAAGAGAGGCTCTGGTAACTCAGACAGACTGCTGCAAATGTCCTTTTGCCTTAAACTGCTGCTCTATAAACCAGCAGAACTACTTAGGCAATGAAATCCAGACATCTACAACATGAATGCACAGAGATGTGCAGGCAGGCACTATCAAGAGCTTCCAGCTTACAACAAGTAGCCAAGAAGAAAAAAGAAAAGATAATGTTAACAGTATCAAAGTTAAATGCCCCTCAAACAGGGGAAATTGGTTCAGTACCATCATCTCTGTTCAAAATTCCACAGTTCTGTCCATCATGATGGATTCTCATTTCCTAAGATGAAATGACACACTTTGGTCTCTCATGATCTTGAGTCTTGACATATAGGTTGATTTAATTTTATAGGAGAAATAGGTTGATTTAATTTTTATGCAAAGCTCAAACTTTCCCTCGGTTCCTTATGAAGATGCTCCTCCTGCACCTGTTGTCTGTGTGGTACCATAAGGAGAAAGAATCTTTCTTGTTCTTCTTAATAACACCAAAACTTCAAGGGTGGAGTTTCCAAGAGCTTACGCCATAGCACACGAAGCTGCTCCTGACACCTCTGCAAGAATTTCCAGAACTGGTGCATTCCTTATTGGAGGATTTAATATTACTATGGTCTTTCAGGTGTGACCTTGGCACACACTGCTATGGAGACATAAACAATTTCTTGGCATCTCTCCACCTGCAAGTGGAAGAGCTAAGGCCTGAAGAAAGGTCTCACTAGCCAAAGCAGGCACTGAAATGAGGTGCCCTGTTCTGATGAGGTGACAGCACCGTCATGTTGTGCTTGACCTCAGCAAAAGAGGCTGGATCTTCTGATGATGTCTTTATGCCTGAAAGCTGTGACTGAAAACAGACCTGCTCTGCGCAGATGCACCCCGAAGACCTGGGATAAGACGGCTCAGGAGACTTTTAAACTCTTCTTAAGCAGCAGGAAACAAATGTAGGACGAGGCAAGAATACCAAAATTATGCTTCTTCCTCTGGATTTACATGGCTATGCCGACACTGGTGTTTTGTTAGAAACCTACTAAAACTAATTTATAGAATGGCTAATCTTTAACTAACAGTTTAAATCTTCAATTGATTTAACTCTTTGGGAATGATGAAGTGGGGTTTCTTAATCTACAGCTGTGTACTGAGAAGAAATTGACTTTATTCCTTTTCTCACTTTATTTATTTATGCTCACATTCAAGACAATCTGGGAGGCTATGCAGTATACCACCGGGCACTATTTCAAGGTAAGTTCTGCTTGTAGAACTAGAAAAATACAAATTCTGTTCCTAGACAACTAATTTTCCATTCCCTAATGGTTCTATCTATTCATTTCAACCTCTAAGTGAAGAAGTTGCATCAGAACAAGAGTTCTGAAGTCATGGGTAAGTAGTTCCTTCATTAAGAAGGGAAATTACCTGCCCTGAAATGAAACCATTTATCAAGGCCAGTTATCTGTACAGCCCTGTAGAAGGCTCATGTTAGGCTGCTACAACTGATATCCTATAAATGCCCTTGCAAAACAAAAAATATTTTTAGATGCAGAATAATAAAAATGGAACTAGAACAACTCCCACATAATCATTTACACTTCCATCTTTATTTAAAAGCCTACTGTAAGATTTTAAAATTGTTACCTTTGCAGTTCTAATACTTCATTTGCAATTTCAGTTCCTATACTTCCAGCACCGAGAACTGTTCCAGAGGACATTCCAGGTACACTTGGTAAAGACTGTTTTGTGGTATCTATAGTTTAAAAACAAAATAAAGCCTTAAGTTGACAGCACTTGATAGCAAAATGAAAAATACTAAATATATATATATATAATATGTGTATCTCTACACTCTGCATTTAAAATTCGTTAGTACAACTGCATAAACCTCCTTTCCTCAGGAAAAAATAAAACAGGCAAAATATGAAAAGACTCTGCCAAAGAGGCATAATAGCCTACCAATCCAAAACCTAATTATGGTAGAATCTGCTCATGGGAAAAGAGATGCTGCAAGCCCTTCCAATGACAATTATGTGAACCAGAACGCTGTGAATAACCACAAATTGTCACTAGAATTGTCTTTGGAAGAGGTAAACTCTCTCACAAACAACCTGGAATAAGAAGGTTTCTGGACTGGGTAAATCTGAAGTTGTAAAAATCGGCACCTATGATAGTGGTAAGAAGTGACACTTGCCTTCCCCAGGCTGGGAGCCACTGAGGACCAGTTCTTCAGGGGACTCATTGTGACCTCTGAGATTGAAAGAAACAAACAAAGACTCAGCATGTAATTAAGACCAAAATTATCATGGAGATTCATTTTACAAATTACTTACAATATGACAGTGTTGTTTGACACAATGTACTCCAGCTCTTTGGTCCATGGATTCACGAAACTAAACCACTGGCTCTTTAAAGTAACAAAAGTCCCATCTTTTGCTCTAAATTTGTAGGAATTCGTAGATACTTTTTCTTTATTCTGCAGTACTAGATAAGAAAGAAAAGTTGTAATCACAGTATTTAGGAGGGTAGAGTTAAACCTAAAAAATGTTCTATACTATCAAAAGAACAAAAAAGATAGCTAGAAACAGAATCCAAAATACAAAGACAGAAGCTCTATTGAAATCAAACTACATTTTCAGAAATTTTGTTTATAAACTACAGCTCATGTACTGAACTTCTGCCATCTACCAACAGGGAGACTCCTGATTTGGTGAACCTTCGTAATTGGTATCTTTAATTACACAATTAGGCACGTTTGCTCTCCAGGACTCTATCCTCATTCTTAGGTCTCATTAATGCAGAAGCAGGAAGGGCCAATGACTCTTTACTATTCCCAGTCTGTGGGTTTTTGTTTTCTCCTGTTTTCACAGAGCAGCTACACGTGGCTTTATGTGGTTTGTGAGGACAAATCATTTTGTACCTTCTTTATGTTTTTCAGCGAGGTGGTTGTGATCATCTTGATGGCAGTACTCGTAACAAGAAGTTCCTAGAAGCTCTTGGGGCAGATACCCTAAAATTGCTGTTGCACTGTTAGAGATAAAAACATGAACTACAGCAGATTCAGACTACTGCAAAGGTTGTTTTCTTCAGTATCAGGTAATCAATCCTTTAAAACAATCAATAATTGAATTTTACTTTGCTACTTTAAGGAAAAGAGTTAAATTGATACTTTTAAAAGAAAGAAAATTACTACCCAGTTTCAGCAGGAGCCACTAGTTGCATAGAGCACCTAGAAATTCTATCATACTTGAAAAACAGCATTTTTCTGTGATAGAAAATACTAGAAAAAACAGCTAGTGATATCCTTTTCATTTCCCCATTGAGGAACAAAGTGCTTACCGCTGATCCACATAAACAAATTTTCCATCCATGGCAAATCGTGTAACAAATTCTGTTGCTTTGACTTTTATCTCTCCACTCTTTTGTGGAACAACATAAGGGTGCAACCTCCCAATTGCAACAAGACAGTTAAAATTGCTACTGTCTTTTTCCACGTCATTTTCTTCTTCCACTCCCACCTCCTTAGGAGACCAGTTCTTCATATACCCAGTACAGTGAATGGTACAGTACTTTCTGTGATCTAATAAAGAAAATGAAATAAGCAATTATAGCTCAAAATTATAATTTTATTACTTTAATCATAACCAGCACTTAGATTTTATGATCATCTACAACAAGATACAACTTCACAGGGCTGTAATTAAATACCCTGCAAAACCACTTAATTTTGTGCTAGTAAATGCTGGATTACCTTGACAGTGTACTTCTGCATAGCTACAGGTATGGCAGTTCAAACACATTTTCAGAGAGGAACAAGTAAACCAAGAGTCCAGTAACACACACACCACTTTGTAGGGTTTCATATATATCATGAATTCAAACCACCCACACAGTTTTTGTCTTGTGAACACCTGATCATAACACATTTTTACTGCAGCTGCATCAGGAAACCTCTGGGAAGAAGCCCAAACCAATCAAGCTTGCTTTCTATTTATCTCAGGCTTCTGGATTTCTCAAATTACTGGAGACACATATATGAAAGAAGTCTCTAAACTACAACATACACTGGCCCTCACTCCTGCAACTGGTAGATCCTTAGCTGTATATCATGCAAATACTCTGAAATACACCAAAAAGTAGAGATGATGTACTGTGTCTTACAGTTATTATCTCTCAAAAAACTCCCAAATAATTCTCAATATCCATATTTGGATTAAATTACGTTTTCCCTAAGCTTAACTGCATCTCCTCTTTCAATCAACTGCGAGTTAACTCTGCAGTGACTTTGTCACAGTTCATCAGATTAGCACGATTACGCTTCCATCAGCCTTCCCAAAACACGTTTATACAAGTCAAATTCTCATCTCACACCAAGTTGTTCGGTATATTGAGCGAGACAGAATTCCATAAACTTAAAATGACAGATCTATTTTAAAATTTACTTTTGAATAGTATATATAAGTAACAATGTTACACTGAAAAAAAAAGCAGTAGTGAGATTTTTCCAGGTCCATTTCAGTACTTTTACAAATGTTAGTATTAAGGTGTTAAATCAGAGCTGGTAATTAAGTTTTAAAAAGGAAAATCGATCCACTAGAAGTTCAAAAAGATTTTACTGCTGTACAGGCACATCAAAATATGAACTAAATTAAAATTACTGAAAGAGATGGAAAACTAGATTTGATTAATTAATTTTACTATTTTAAATGAGAGAGGAAAATTCTTTCTTGGCAAGTATACACAATGGAGAATGTAGTTTAGGAAGAAAGAAAAAAAAAATTTTTCCCCCCTCCAAAACAGTAGCTTGGGAAGACTTTATTCCTAGATTTGTCTTCAAGATATAAATTAATGTCATTCTTCTGATTTGCTCCAGTGCTTCCAAGAATTTCCCTGAGATTCTGTAAGTCACAGGAACAGACTACATGCTCCTAAACCCACCCACCCTACGTCAGGTTCCTTCCCTCATTTTCCTGGAGTGAATAAGGAGGAGAGAGTACCATTAGATTCTGTTTTTCAATATGCATCTCCAAGTGGGAATCTCCACACTTCACAACTATTTTGTGAAGTCACTGATAACTGCAATGACCACACTACCCACTCAGAGCTTAAATACACACAATTTCATCAGAAAAAGGCCCCCACTGCCTCTACTATGATTGAATACCTTTTTTCTTTGGGTTGGACAAGCATTCCTTTTCTTCTTTCACTGTGGTCTTACTGCATTTTATCCGACAGAAGAAAGAGCGTCGAGCACCAGAATTCAGTCGAGCTGGTCCAGCTTGAAAATCTGTGTGTACTTGCAAGCCAGCTTGCAAAAGATCAGTAAAAGAAGTTTTAAAAAAAAAACCAAAAAAAAACCACTTTGGCCTCATCTTCATTTCAGTTTCTAGTACGTTCTCCCTACTGCTTATTTGTCTAAATTCTGTACTTAACAATTAACTATGAAGTAAGTCTAATGGCTTAAATAGGGAAAAAAAATGTGCCTGTCACATATATTCCAAAACTAAGAAGAACTACCAAATAATTTGAATGCCCTATTTGATATTTTAATAAATACTTTTTATAAACTTTCAACTTCTATTTGGTACAGAGAACAGCTGCAAAGATTTTTTTTTTTCTTAAAAAGAAAAAAGGTATAAAATAGCAGTTATCTGCACAGTAAATAATGCTTTCCTTAACATTAATAACTGTAAACAGAATAAAATTTGGTTAAATTAGGATTGACACTTAGCATTTTCTGAGAAGAGAGTGATTCTTGATATTGAAGTATTTTATCCCATGTTCGACTACATCAGGTCTTTTGTATTGACAAGACCTATTAAATACAAGAAAAAAAAGTAGTATGCCTGCTAGGAAAAACATGAGACCACATCCTGGCAAATGCTTAACAATGCTAATTTCTATTATTCTTATAACCTAAACAAACTTCTTTACTAGGCTACCTTCTAAACTGCAAGCACTCTAAGCAGCAGATAAGCAAATATGTTTAGTTTACAGGAACTGTATCCCAAGCTTGAACAGACACACATACAAATACGTGAAAACGCTCTCCAAATAACTGAACTTACTGATATTTCTCAAAAAAAAATCAGTATGCTCATAACTATGACTTACTTTTGCCATCTATGAGCTTTTCTCTTGGAGAGACATCAGAAGAGGAAAGTTGCTCCTTAACTTTGGCAACATCTTTTGGATGCAAGTAATCAAACAAACTTTGTCCAATTAAACTGGCCTATTTAAAATAAAAACAAAGAGATGACCAAGAATCACATTCTAGAACCAAGACCATACAAAACGGACACCATGGACACACAACTTTCTATGTTATTTTAAAAGGAAGTCTTTCAGATATCACAGATTTTCTAACTTTCAATACTTTCATCTGCATTTTATTTGCCACTGTCTAATATTGCTTCCAGAAAAGCATGGTAGTAGAAATGGAATTTAGCTGGATAATAAAGCTTAGAACACATCCCCCTACAGATCCTGTTTTGAGAACAGACGTATCTACAGGTGCTGCAAGACGCAGGCTCTCCCTTAGCTGGGCAAAACGGCACCTGCGAGACACGAGCTCTTCAAAAGCTGCACAGGGGGCAGCTCATTTCAACACTGCTTAGCAGGGGATACTTACAGGATTGCTCTGTCTGGGATCCTCCCAACCTGCTGACCTGCAACTTCAACAGCCTCTGCTGAACCAGACAAAATAACCAGCCTGCTGAACGACTCTGGGCACCACCACCTTCTTTAGAAGCTGGTGGGACAGGTGTTGTGTTGGTTTGGTTTTAATACTGCCTACCTTCACCACAGCAGGTCAGGTCACTGAGAAGGCAGCTCTCTGGGTAAGCAGTTCTCTACGTCCAAGCTACAACTGATCTTGGTCTCCCTGGCACTTGCTATGTCACCAGTAAATAAGGGGAGCACCTCTCCAACCAGCTAGAGTCGGAAACGGGCTAAGGGAAAAGCTTCTAAAAAAGCAGAACAAACATCCAGTCTTCCATTTGCCCAGTCTAACACCACTGCAAAATGCTGAGTGGCACTGAGGAAGGCTGACAGGAGCCCTGCCAAAATGTACAGGAGTAACAATAGGATTTATAGCTAGAAATGATTCCCAGATAAGCTAATGAATCCCTGGCTTAAGTCAGTCACGGCCACTGCATCTAGTCCCTTTTGCCTCTGGCAGCAATTGCAACCATCTATCTCATGGGTCGTAATGCAGGCAGGACTGATAGCAGAGACATCAAAAGATAGATTTCGTCCCTGAACAAGTTCCAAGGTTCTCAACAAAAAACTGCATTGGTTTTTGTCACATAAGAGGATTCAATCTACTTTTTAAATTAAAATAATTACAATATGCAGCCCATGATTTCTAACTTCTAAAAGTAGACAAACAAAACCATGCAACCATTTTAGTCTTTGTTTTTGAAATGGAAGTTGTAGGTACACAAACAGGTTATCATGCCTTCGTCTTGTGTTAATTGTCCATGATGTTAAGACTGACCTACTGCAAGGTAATTTCTCCTACCTCTCTTCCCAGGTTAAGCTAACTCTCACTATCTCATTTCCTTTATGTTAAGGGTATATACAGAGATAGTTACTGTGGATCAGATGATATAGGGAGAAATCTGAGCATAGAGACACCATCAAGGTGAGCTTTAACTAACTTGCACTCCTGGAATACCAATTTTCCTGAATTTAAAAGATTTTTAAAAAAGGGGGGGAGGGATTAAAATCATCATATAAAAGAAAATCTTTAAAGAGTAGAAACTAGGACAACTAATCTCCTCAGACCAACACTTTCCTTAAGGATGATCAATTGCAATCTGGCACTGTCACTGAGGTCAAGGATACTGACTGTACTTGCAAATGCCTCATTCTAGGAAGTAGAGTCACCTTTTAAAGAAGGTTGAAGCAAAGGGATGCAAAGAAATGAGGCACAAAGGGTTTTCTTTTTAAATAAAATGCAGTAGGATTTTAGAAAGTTTAAAAGTTTCTCAGTAAAAGAAAATGCAAAATAAAAACTCAGTTATAGTCACCTGATCATAATTAAGTATTTTGCAAACTGATTCTGAAACAAACAGAATTTTTCCTCTGTTGCATCCAACCACAAACAGGAATCCATCTGCAGCCTGAAAATACAAAGACACTGCAGTAATTAATATCCATAAAATATTTTAGTTGTTTAATAAGACAAAGAGTACACTTGTAAACCTCAATGTTTTTATTAAATCATAAATCATACACAATTAAAAAGACTCCAAGAACCAAATCAGACTGCAGACAGGTGAAGTTTCCTAAAGCAGCTTTGGAGAATAGAAGACCAGCTGTAAAGCAGCTTAACTCAGAGTCATTTTACAGATCTTGCCAAATTGTGTTATTGCAGCAGATAAACAGAAAATAGTTGCAAATGTGGAAGCATAAAGGAGTGTGGATGTGCCAGTGTGTAAAAATAGGAGAAAAGATCTTCTTGCAGATATCATTTCTACCTCTATTTCAAAATAGAAATTTTAAAAATAAAGCAAAGCATAGCAAATAACAGCAACTGTATTTACAGGTAATTAAGAGCAATCTCTATACTTTCAGGCAGAGTTCAATATTGGCATAAAAATATTTTATGTATTAATTATGCAGTTTATATACACAGTTATTATCCTCATGGGTTAGCTTGTTATACTGATGCATTATCTTCCATATCTTGGTAGAAAAATAACCATGTAGAGTGCAGAGTTTATCAACCAATACTCACCAAATACATTACAGCACTTACTGGGGATAAAAAAAAAGAAAAGAAAAAATTCTATCAAACTAAAAACTCCATTTGTGTCTGGCTTTAATAAGAACATCATTGGACTGAGAGTTTCCTTCTACTTACCCTAAGGATTAACTGTCTGAGCTCATCATCCTTTAAAAATGAAGGTTTATATCGGACTTCTGAATAGGAGCTAGTGGAACCTGGAAAAGAGCTTATTTGTAGACACACATACAATGTCAAAAGCTACAGTTTGTCAGGGTTATGCTTGGTTCATACTTTAGAAGGTTGTTTTAAAGACACTGGTTGCAAAGAAAAAACATAAAAACAAAAACAAACACTAGTAGTTAGTAATTTAAAAACGCTGATCCTGCCCATTATTTAGCACAAATCCAAACTTCTGTTCAGATACCTTTACTGCACTGCTAGAGAAATGTTATGAGAACTGGATTATGGAGCAACATTTTAATAGGCTTGTTTCTAAATCCTTAACATTTGCTGAATCTCAGCTCTTACGCTCTCCATTGCCTTCCAGGCACCAACAAGGCTTCATTAAAACTACCTACCCAGTGGTACAAAAGAATCAAAATCATCCTATGTGGCTCAAGTACATAACTATTGTGCTGTTGACCTGCTGTGCTTATTGTTCTAGCTCCCAAGGCCAATAGCCTAGAATCATTCTTACACATTGCAAATATTTTGGTAAATGGATACGACATTTTGGTTTTTAATGTCCCCTTTGACTGCCTCATAGGCTGAAAGAAAAGGTTGAAAAATGACTGTTTTCAAAGCCAACTTTGTTGTTAGTTTTACCTGAGTGGATTTGGTTTCACGAAATTGCACTGCACAATAATTAACTAGTTAACCTGTCACTGAAGCAAGCTCTCTATGCTCATTACCAGTACAATTACTTAATTAGTTTTCTTAGGTAAGCACAGGCACTGTTTCCCATTGTTGTGAAGGCATTTTTTCTGATCTCATGCTTGATGAAACTTGTTAGAAGCACTCACTATTTCTTAAATAACTTGGTCTTCAACTTAAAGACTTGCCAGATTTTTTAATAATGTTTTCTGCATCTTGTTTCATAATGCAGTATACTTCATGTCATCAGCTGAATATGAAATTCCAATGCGGGGATAATGACGTGATGCAATCACAATTGTGGAAATAATGACCAGAAGTACAGACACAATTTGCTTCTCTACCAGCAGTAACAGCTAGTGGTTTGAGCAGAGCACTAAAGGTACCAGATTGCACACTGACTTCTGCATACCCTTAGCAGAAAGAAAATAGCAGGCACCAAAGAGTTGTTTAATACATGGCAGAAAGAAAAGACCTAACAAGAAATGAAATTCTGCAAGACAGAGAAATACGTAAATTTAAACGAAGAACAGGTAAGTTACACAGAAAAACTTACATATACAAAAATTATACAAAATCATATACTGCTGCTAACTAAAAGGAAACACAAATATATCTAGAAATGATTATGCAGGAGCATATGCTCAGAATTGAGCTCAGTATATAGAGTTATTTATCACTATATATGGTATAATTCTTTTTAGAAAACGGATGAACTTTCATCTCACCTTTTACAACCCACCTTTTAAAGATTTTAAGTGTTGCACAGCCATCCGTAACACTGTAAGCTTGTCTAGCTTCCGAGCCACGGGGTTGCACTGAGGTATCATAGCAGACAATTCTTCTATCAGATTATTCATTTTGTCTCTTCTGCGTTTCTCTGTCTGACTGTGTGCCTCTCTAACAAGAAAAACTATTTCAAGAAAGCAGCAGAACCCAACCTCCCCCTCCACCAACACATCTATTTAACGTGAGGTGCGGAACATACGGCAAGAGATACCACTGTGTTGAAACAGTTTTTCTTAAGCTTCATGTACTTGACAATTCAACTGGTTTAACTTAAACATATCAGCAGTAACAATATACTATTGAGAGAGAAAGCTGCCAAGCAGCCACTTGATTACGAAGGCTTTTACAGAGTGGTGAAATTCTCCTTGTGACCCTTGAGGTTCAGCTGAACCTAAAGCTGTCGAGGTATTATTCCACATCATTAGGAAGCACTGAGAGACATTTCTGCTTCTTGTTATCTAGTTACCTTACAAGTCACTTGGGCTGAAGCAGGACACAGAAACTTATTCACAGCATAAGCAACAAATAGCACATTTCCATATGCTTATTAGCTGTGAAAACTGAACGAACAGCAGCGCCGTTTCACCTGTTTTCACTCATGAGAAAGCTTCCCTTTCAGTCACAAGACAAGCTGGCACAAAGGGTTCCAAGCTCTGTGCACCCCTTACACCTCGAGGTTTACCTCTTTGGAAGCTCCTGTCCAAGATCTCAAACACAGAAGAGGGCTTCTCTTCAGAGGTTTCTCATCAGAAAAATGCACAGGTAGTGCACATGACAATGCACATCACAGACCTATTGACATCCCAGGTCACCTCTACAATTCTTTCAAGTATGTTAGATTTTCTAGCTGATCTCCCTCCCTCTAACATCCTCCTGGAGTCAAAACAAAGTTTAATTCATTCATTTCCTCCTTAATCAGAAGACAAACCGACCACTCAGTTAAAATGAGGATCATTTTTCTTCCTGACTGAGAAGACACACAACAGCAGTGAACCAAACTGAGAGGAAAATGTTTTGGATAATTTATCTCTGAAATGCTTTCTCTTAGAGATATTGCAACAGAAACTACTAAAGGTAATTAACTAAATCCAGCCTGACAAGAAAGAATTAAGTACAATATTAAAGATAGTCTTCCGTTATTTACATTAATTTTCTAAGATGCACAAAAAAGAAGTTCCCCTGGGTGATTCACCTGAACCATTTGCTCTTCTCTCTCCTCTAAAGCTTTATGAAAAAAGTTATTTCCATCTATTGATTCCCAGCTTTCTGGACTGACCTTTCTCTTTGTGTCAAGCAGCAACAATAATACTGAGACAGACATAAACATCTGTGGAAGATTTGTGGAATCTTCCACACCTGGAAGATTCAATAAGAAATTAGGGAATCTTGAACAGGTGGATACAGAAATTCCAGTGGTGAATGGATGATTCCCAAAGCCTTCTGTGATATTCCCCAATTACAGAGAAGGAAGAAAGTAATTTCCTCCAAAGAAACACACGGAAAGGAGATACCTGTTGCAGAAACTTTCAAAATGTCTTCCATTTTTTCAATTTAGAAATTAATATTTGAGAGAGACATCAACAATACAACATAAATGTTATCAAAGCACTATACAAAACAGAATCTTGCATAGTGACTAGGATACTCACTAAAGATGAATGAATGTTAGATTTAAGTAAAAAAAGTCTGTAAAGATATAATTTGGAATTAATTTTGTCATTAATTTCTTCTAACAAGCTTCAACATTTTTCATAATCATCAGTTAACATACTGTAAAAATACTGCTTTTGGCAGCACAGGGGTTTGTAGATTTCTGCAGAACAGAAATCAAGAATTTTACTCTGAAACAACTCCAGTTTACATGGCTTGTCTATATTTTAAAATAACTGCTTGGATGAATCAATTGCCTTCAGTCACACTGTTTCAATAAATTTTAATTCGCATTGAGGTGGGATGTGAATCCATAGCGCAGTAGCAATCCCTGAACAATCTTCCCATTTGTATTCCCCTATATATATTCCCATTCGTTCAAGAATTTTTGACATGCTTTAACTGGATCCACTTTCATGTGAACTACCCTCAAAAAGCTCCATGCAGAGACAAAGCAAATGAAACAACTTCCAAACTCAGAGAGTCTCTCGCCATTCCTCAGCTCTCTTTGCACACAGCTTGAATGACTGTATTTAATTCTTATCTTGAAAATTTTAAGCCTCAGGTTTCTGTGAATGTCTGTTATTTTGCAACAGTGTTCTTTAAAGTATAGAATTCCAAAAAAAAGGCACTATTAATAGACAAACAGGGAAAAGTAATGAAAAGGTCTCAAAAATGTTAAATATTTGACAGTTCTGATAAAAGTATCCCAAACTCATTTGCTTAGTGTCAATCCTAGTACTGAACAGCAAAATTTTTTTGTAAATTAGTACCTGAAATCTTTTATTTTAACATGCTCATCATCTTCACTCCTAGAGAAAACAAGATATAGAAATTTAAATTGTGTATTTAACACTAGACACATCTTTCCTCTGTGAATTCAAGATGACACAGGAAATTCTACAAAACAGCTATCACTTCAACAATACCAAAACTGCACAAATTTTTCATGAGAATTATCTAGCAAGTGACGTATAACACAACAAGAGAGTAAAACATAACTTTGAATGTTCATATAATTGTGGCAATATTTCATAACTATGCACCTATTAATACTGTACAGAAAACAAAATTAATGTCGCATTAAAACTAGTCAAAGTCCAGCCTTGATTTTTTTCTGACTTTGCAAGTTATCCTCTACTGTGTGATTATTTCCAAACTCTCATTGCCCAAAGACAAAAGCAGTACTCAGCCTACACTGGGCTGAAAATGGCACCTTACAATCACTCATGGGCGCCAAAAAATAATTATTTTCCCTTACCAGGCAGTAACACCTGAGTCTATTTAATAGAACTGTAAATGAAAGAAAATCAATTGCCTGTATCATGAAAAATACTTGACAGCAGGAAAAACACACCTGATAATTCAAATGAGGGTAATAGTTTTCATTTTCTCTAAAGTCATTGTATTCTTCACCACCAGCTTTTAAAAAATGTCATAAAGCATTTCCCTAGTCACTATCCTGCAAAGTCAATATAAGCATTTCTGGGCTGGTGGAGAGCATTCAGAGCATTTTCCAGATCAACAATGGCTATTGCTTGCTTTAGAATGAAGGCAAACAAATACATTATTTCTAATATATTTGCAGTAGTACCTCAGCTTTTTACATTTAGCACTGGAGCCCTCTCCTGTTGTCCTCTAAGCTCCAGTGCAGAGGAGACTCAGTAGCCTCAGCACTGCCCCAGAACAGGCAATGTTGTACCAGGTTTTTCACTTTTCCATCATGAGCATCACAGCAAAGTCCACAAAGAAATAAACAATTTTATCTCCAGAAAAAGATTTTATGAGCATCCAATTAGTCATGCACCAAATGCCAACTAGGCAGATACAAGAGAATATTGGACAGCTATTATCAGCTGTTGCAAATTTGTGTCTTTATACAAGCATTCCTTAATGCTAGTGTAATCTAGCCAAACAGAAAGAGAATGTGATGCTCATAATAATGAAAATAACAATGGCTTCATTTATAAAAATGTACCTTTTCTGAGGATCACCATCAACTTCAACTGCGTCCCTGCAGGAACAGGCATGAAGTAAGCAGAATGTAGTTGGAAGTATGGAAAGATGATTTGATACATTCAATGAAAAATGTTGCAGAAAAATGTTACAGGAAAACAAGTTAAAAAAAAAAAACCAAAAAAACTGCTGTAGATCATTGAAAATCCCAGAAATACAAGATACATTTGAAATTTTTAGCTGGATAATTTTATCAACATCCATCGTACAGATGCATTCTGCAGATTAGGCACTATACAGAAGTATGGGTTAAAGAGAACTGCTTTCATAGTCATGAACACAGATTGTATTTAATAGTTGCACCATCTACAGCATTCCAAAAAATGACCATGTCATTGAAATAACAGACATGCCTCAGCTTTACACCAAGGCACAAGGAGAATCAATTCACTTACTGGTTATCCGAGTCACTTCCTTTGCGTTTCCTTGGAATCTCGGCCACGAAAGCGTTGAACGAAGCCGTGGCAGCAGGATTAGTTGTTGCATCCATGAGGCTAGCGACTCCAGAAGGAACGCATGCATTCCCATCCACCAAGCAATTTTCTGTGAAAGAAGAAAAAAAAGTTATAAATCAGTAAGAAAACTTATAATATCATGCATTTATTTTGTTTTTCTTTTGGAAAAAAAAATCCAGTTGGTGACTTTTAGGCCTCTGGCACAGAAATCATAAAGCTGCACTGCTACAGAGCCAGTATGAAAGTATAAAAGCAGTATATTGCTTCCCTTAATTATCAAATGGTCTCAACAAGCTAATAAGCACACCATTAAAATATAATACACATTATATACACACCATATAACAAATACCTTTTCTTCTCCTCACACAGCCTCCTCAGACTACACATATATTCTCCAGTACCTCAAACCCTCTGCTGCAAAATCCTAACAAGATGTAGTATAACCTAGCAGGCTGAAATGCTAAGACTGACTCAAGTTGCAAATTAAAAATACATAGAGAGCCATAAAGGCTTTTTAAACAAGTTGGACATTAAAAAAAAATGCAGGCTTGTTGTAACTGTTTCTGAAATAACATCTACAATTAGATCTAATTCCTTTTAACGTAGTGCTAGGAACTTGCCAAGCTCTATCTCCCTTTAAATTTCCCTTTAATCTACTTCCCTTTAAAATTCCTCCCTCAATTGAAATGGCTTTAATTCTGCGAGGGGACCCAAGGGCAGTCACAAGGCAAAAACACCCTGTCCATCGCCTGGAAAAGGAAACGAGGCTCAGGGAGCCACTAACCACTGCTGCCCCTCTCCCCTCTCCCAGTCTTTATTTTACAGATGATCTGGCAGCAACTCTCACTCGCCCCATCTCTATCTATAGCTGTTACAAAGCACCATCCAGTGATGCTTGCCTACATTGGAACGAGACTTAATTCCATTTCTGTAGCTAATCATATACGCCTCTTGTGTTATGGAGGAAAGTATCCTACATAATATATCTAAAGACAATTAAAAATTAGTTCCATAAAGTGACAGACGAGGGTTTAACAAAAATGACTTAAAGCAGTTGAGCATCTCCTGCTTTATATAGGAGGCAAAACTCAAGTTGGGCACTTTCAAAATCCAGGGGAAAGGAAAACTGGATTTTTGTTCTGAGCATTATCATCTGAGATATCAGTTAATCATAGGTAAAAACATACGAAGGGAGTAGTACACTGTACATATTTTCATTTTCCTCTTAGGTATAAGCACGTTTTACATCAGAAATTTTACCTCCTAAAACGTCTTTTGCTGTTGTTAGAACAGTACTCTGGAGAGGTAAAGAAAAGCCTGCTAGTTTAACAGCTCGCCTGGTCTTCCACTCAGCCATTCTCCCAAGTCAGAGTGTACACAGTGCTGTACACAAGCCCCTTGTGCATTTTAAAAGCCTTTCACTACAAAAATCACATAGGAAGTTAAAAAAAACGTAGGTGGAAAGGCAAGGAATCACTAAAGAGTTGTCAAATATGAAAAGTCTTTAGGCACATGCAACAGAATGAATATTTAGCCATCCACATATACACATCACATTCATATAAGGGATATTAAAAAGATATTAAAAGAATATACACCACAAATACAAGGACAGACATTGTATATTGAAAATACTGAAATATTTTTGTTTAATCATGATTTTAAAAGAGCCCAATTTTATTTCTCCTATATTTCCTTGAACTTATGAAAAAAAACAGGGCACCCCCTCACGCCAACCAAATCCAAAGGCATTCTGTTGGTGAAGAGTAGTTTGAATTCACACTTACATAAACAGCAGCCTGCAATTACGAGATTAAGCCACTGAAGTATAATTGTACTTTATAAATATTTAGGAAAGAGCCCTGGCTAAACAGAAACCTAAATGAAAGACAAGAATGCTTCCAGCACAAGAGAGCCTTTCATCCTCTAATAAAGTGGGACAGGACAGACCCACTGACCTAAATTCTCCTGTGCATGCAGATGGCCAGTCTGCTTTCGAAACCACTTCCCTTTTAAGAAGCAAAACTAAATTAACTGATGTCTCCTTTACAGCTCTTCCAAATTATTCTTCCTATGATCAAACCAACAACTGTTTTTAAATGTTCAATCAAGATGCAGTGTTAAGCATATGTATCTCCTCTCCACCTCCTTCTAACATCCTTTCCACTTTTTATTAATTTAGGAAAACAAACCAAAGTTTTGTATTCATTAGTAACGTATAAACTAAACGTTTTTGTTGGTATGCTGAATTCTTAAATAGCATCAAGATGACAAATTAAATACTATGTTATCTAAGTAAAAAGTCAGCAAACTATTTGGAGCTAGCTCATCTTAGATAAGAAGATACAGAGTTGGTATTGATTCCTGCCATGTACAGCTTACAGGATTGACATATTCCATCAAAATAAACAGCAAACCTAAAACAAACACGTAAAAAAGGGGCACAAGTGTAAAGTGTCAGGGCTAACACACTGAGTAGGAAAGTACTTACACAGAATTTAACAGACAATTTTTCCTTAATGCCCAACACTCACTGAATAAGAAGCATACAGGAGTTCCCAAGGCTAAGCCAGTTTTAAGAGGTCAATAAAATCCTTTAAATTAATCTCTTAGAGCTTTCCATAATAGCTCTTTTTTGACGCTAGGTGATTCCAAGGTGCTAACTGTTTCTTTGAAGAGTATCTTAATCTCCCATACTCTGTGATCAAAGATTTCTTTACCTCTCTGGTTACACCACTTTGCAGGCAATGGCTAAAGGATCTCAGGATCTTCTGGCTAAGAAACATAATGATCTAGAGTGTAACCCACTAGCTGTGTGTGGGGGGAGTGGGGAACATTTATGTGAGGAAAAAAATAGATTCTCATCTTTATTTGGGCATCTGGCCAAATTCTTTATGTGTGTACTTTTTGTGAACATTTTTCTTCACTATAAAAATGTCTAGAACATTTTCTCTCACTAAAATTAAAAGCAACTACCACCTAAAACATATGAAGTACAACTAAACATTTCTCACTTCACAGCACGCTTGATGATTAATAGCACTGAGAAAGACGGTGCCTTATTGCAAGTTTATTTTTTCAGGAAGATTTAAACCATTAAACTATTTGCAGTAGTTTAAAACTTGGCTAATTTAGCTACAGAGATTTTATTTCATCGCTGCAAATGCCATTATTTAAATCAGGCTGGTTAGCAAGTCAAATAAAATAACAAATGAGAAATTACACTGTTTTTATTATTATTAATATTCAAAGTTTTGCTGCTGTATGGGCATACTGATGACTCAGTTTTAATGGTAAATGAGTAATTCCTGGAATACAAATACCTATTTGTGATCCAGCCTTGGTTCTCAGCACTAAGCATCTCTGCCTATCTAAATTAAGTACTAAAATATTTTTCAAGCATAACATGTACATCAAGAGAGATGAAGGCAATGCAGAAAGAGGAATTCACTGTAATCATTCCTCCTCATAAAAAGGAGAGCATATTACACAGTTACAAATACTGCATATGAAAACCAGTTCTTCTCAGTAAATGCGTTATAAATAAAACACTCTAGTGTTTTATATCTTATAATCAAACAAAACATAGTATTTTTGGAATAGTTATCAGTTCATACACTTGTAATCGTATCAACATATGAGACTATTTTACTAAACTGCAATTTTTCTCATATTTTTCTAGAAAATAAAGTGAGAGCTGAGGCAGAGGGCGGCCAAGGAAATAGACAGCTTCAGAGGGGCAGCATGAAACACAGTCGGGGCTGGGATAGGAAGGAAAGACAGAGGAAACCAAGCGCAGTCCTGCGTTCTGACAACGCTCTGCGTCAAGCACAGCGCTCTCTTCATAATTGAGCCTCAAGGGACTTGGTTTCCACACTCTCCTAACGTGCCTTGTACCACTTCTGCTACTGACGACGACAGCTCTAAACACAGGCCATATTTCTGAGCTGTTACCCGCACTATCTGTTCTGAAATTTTCAGTTTACAAACAAGAACATTCCATCAGAAAAGGCTGACAGTGAAACCAGACTGTCCAGACCAAAGGCGAGAGTCAACAGAGCAAACGGGGATGTCCGCATGGGGACGAGCCCTTCGACACTTCCTTGATCCCAAGGAGGAGAGAGGACACTTCTAGGATGATTCATCTCAAGCTGAAATAGATTCCTACAGTTGGTTAGATGAAACACAACATTTCTAGAGTGATTCATCTCAACTTAAAATAGATTCCTACAGTTGATTAGATGAAATGCAGTCCAAGAGTGCTGACTTCTCATCACTAATTACACAAAGACCTAACTAGCTCAGGTGTTTATACACCCTGTAGACAACCAAAGTTAGGCAAGATTAATGGCACCAAGGGATGGATGACTTAAAGCTACTGTGCAACTGGTAAAATATGGTGGGTTACATGCAACAAGATGAAGTCCAAGACAATCTTTCAAACCTGTAGCCTGCCATTGGCACTACCATTCCACAACCTTGCTTTTGGCGAGGCACAAGGTTGCTCCTTGCAGTCTTTCTTCCTCAAGTGTTAGCACAGAATTAAAACATTTATATTGATTTTTTTTTGTCAAAAGGAAATCAAGCAAGAGAAAAATAAGCACTCCAAATGTTAGAAAGAAATAAGCCATGCAAATATCAAAAATGCAATGACAAGACCTATAAATCAGCCCCCATTCAACCAGTTTACAAAGAATGCCTAAATCCATCTGTCAGGATATGACTGAAATACACTTGAAATCTACGTTACAGCATAAAGAGATTTTTAAAAGTCAGGGACATTCCTTCTATTTTGGGGACAGAGGTGCACACAAGACAGTTCATGCTTACAGAATTACTTTCCATGTCGCATATCTGCAACTATTTATGTTATCAACATGGCAATGCTGGCACAACCGTGTTAAGAATGGAAAGGCATCTTCATTGCTGCTCATACCTGGCAGAAGGCAAGGGGAAGAAAGAAACTGCTTTGCATTGAAATGCCTAAGATTACAGATGTGTTCTTCCAAACATTTGAAAAGGCTTCTATGAGAAGTTTTCAATTACCAGAGTATTAAAACATTTACTTTTTCATGTTGAATTGAATGTTCCTCTGGCACATATTAAGCACTAGCAAGAAATACAAGCATGGACAAATATATACAAAAAACACACAAAAAATCCCATCATCAACAACAACGAGGGAATTGTTTTAGAACAGAATTTGTCCCTTTCTATTCCTTACCAGATGAATAAATTATTGAAATATAGATCTTCTCACACCAGCTACTAGGCTATGTCTGCATTAGTAAACACTGTGCCACATCAAGACCAAGTCTGTTGACAAAAGCGGAGGGTACAAAGCCCTCACTTCTGTGTAGTTAAGGGCCTTCTGTTAAACCACACCTAGTCTGGTCCAGTGGACCTCAAATCCCTACAGGAGACACATTCTAAAGTTGCCCAAGAACCAAGCCTAGGCTCAGGCCCTTACATCTGGAGTTGGTGTACATGGAAGCTGTGCCTGGAGTTACATATGTTGCCTGTCTACACTACAACTCTGGTGCAGTTTATTTTGGAAGCAACCTGGTTCATTCACACCAAAACCACCCTGCAAACCCAAGCACTGCACTGTAGGTGGAGAGCACTGAGGATTTACTGCTAACCATCCTACCGCTCCGACCGCGGTGCTCGTTCTGGGGATCGCTCCAACCACTTGCTGCAATTCAGGAGCTCAGTCTGAAGTCCTCAAGGGAGCAGTCACACAGAGGAGCAGATGCACACACAAACCTGGACACAGTAGCAACCAAAATTTTCTACGCTGAGGTATTATTCAAGCTGTTTGATTGGATTCTTAAGGTTTGCAGCACTTAACTATGTTCAAAATGGTTTCTTTTTTTGGAATTGTCTTTGATTACCTAAGCAGTCATAAATACACCTACCTAAACACACATATCAGCTGCTGAGCCACATAATTTCAAATAATTGTATCCTATAAACTGTTTTATTTTAGTAAGGAGTTATTTTTCTACAATTTTAATTAATTTTGACATATTTTAATGAATTCTTTAAAGAATTCATTGTCCTTTAAAGATGTCCTTTAAAGAATAGGAAAGCTATAAACATTTGTGGAAAGTGTAGATAGAGGTGTCAATGCTGTGACGTACATGATTTTACAGGTCCTGCACATCTGGGCACACATTAAAAAAAAGACAACCATATTCTATTAGCACGAGAGTTAAATGTGCTCCATGTATTTCTTGGGAGCTTTGAAAGAAGCCATAAAGAGCACCTTCTGGCTACTTGAGTGCATCCAGCATTCTGACCATACCCCACACCACACCTTCATTTCCAGTTGGAACTACCCTTTCCCCAAGAGTCACGGTTTGAAAACAGCAGCAGTGTTCTTGTGGGAAACAAATGTTCCCCACACTGCTGAAGCTTCTATTGACCAGGAGAAAGACCCTGAGAATTCAGTAATGAATTCACCTTACACTCAATGCTATTCAGAAAACAATCTATTTTGAGGTTTGTGTTAGAAACACAACACTGGATTTGTTTTTAATTCCAAGTAAAACTGATGTAGTCTGAATTACAAAAATGAATTTAAGTGAAACATATTAATATAAGCAACTGACTACTCTGTGCATCTCTTTTCACTTAGTTGCTTAGTTATTTTTACCACCCTCTCACAAGAAAGTGATCAAGAATCAGAATTTACCAATGAAATGATACATGTACCTCAAACACCAAATGTTTGGCCAAACCTATTAACTGTATTAAAAAGTATGACTGTAACCAGCTAATGAAGAGATATTAGACAAGCCCTTGAAAGATTACTCTGCTTCTCTAGTCACTTCCAGGTTCAACTCAGGACACTGATAGAAATCTAGAGTCTCATATATCTTAGTTCATTACTGAGAAAAATACCTTGCCATTAATATAGTGCTCAAGCAACTGAGGCGAGCACTTCCCTCGCACACTTTCGATGTAAATTATTGTGTGTGTGGGGAAAGCAAAACCAAACCAAACCAAAAAGCCCCAAAACAAAACCAAAATTCCCAAAACAAAAAAACCTTTTTCAAACCTGCTGCTGAATTTACAAGCCCAGGAGTCCTAGAAGGAAATTTTCAATGTTGATACTGATCCACTTCTCACAGACACCCAACACGTGATTTTCTTCTTACAGAGAATTTAACTCTTAGCTGACACGGATTCTCAGCTCACAGCACAGTCTTCCTAACATTCAATGTTAACAAAAAGACATTGCTCAAATGAAAAACTACCAAGCTGACCTGAACCTATTCCAATCCTTAAACCCTTTACACAGATCAAGATACTTTCATGTTTTAAAACGTAAAATGATTACTAGAAAGAGAGTGGTTCTTCAAAATCTGTTATAAAAATAGAGGTAAGCACAAACAACAGAAGAAATCACAGCAGGGATGTGGGAAGAGTTCATCCACAACGTACCATAAAATCTATGGTCTATGGCTTTCCAAAACTATTTTTACATACAAAGTCCACATATTTTTCCTTCATTTAGATTATTTCCTTTCCTTATGATACATGAAGGACAGAGAAACAATAAAATCTCATTCCCAACAGCAAAAAGAAAAAAATACAAAAAATAATAAATTAGATCACTTGCTACGAAGTTATACAAGCATTTAACCAAGTGTCAGCTAATCTTTATAAATCAAACACACAGAAAGAGACAGAAGGAACTACCTCAGGATGGCCGGAGCCTCAAATACACTAAAAAAGCACAAATCCCCCAAGTCCACAGGAGGAAACCACGCAGCAGAGCCCGTGCTGACGGAGCAGCCCCGCAAAACACCAGCTCTGTTTCCACCCTCGGCTCGAAACGCGACCGGAGGCAGCACCAGGGGCACGAGGAGCCGCTGCCAAAGCCACGGCCCGGGTTTAGCGCCACCAACTTAGGCTGGGCAGCGAGAAATGTCACTGCGAGTGCACACGCACCGACACGCCAAAGCCCGGCTCGCCACGCTGAAAACGCTGGATTACACCTGCCCGCAGGGAAAGAAATACAGAGACACGTCTATATGGAATGAGACACATATATATGGAAGATATAAAAGAGATTTTTTAAAAAGGGAAGAACTCGCGGCCCCCACGCAGCCCCACGGGGAAACCGCTCGATGCTGCGGGCCGCGGCACGGGCACCGAGCAGCCCCGAGGCACCAAGGGCGCCCGCGCCGAGCCCTCCCCCGCTCCAACGGCTTCCAACGGCCTCCAACGGCTTCCACGGGGCGCTCCCGCCGCACCTGGCGCCGCGCGCCGCTCCTCCTCGGCGCCGGCCGCTCCTGCCTCGGCCATGGCGGGCTGCCCGCTCGGCAGCGCCCCCGCCGCGGCCGGCATGCGGGAGGTGAGGCGAGGTGAGCGCCGCCACGCGT
>JAUBOD010001117.1:1114093-1126416 GCA_032353885.1 Nothura maculosa | reverse complement strand
TAGAAAGCTCTGATCATTACATCATCTGTCTGGACAGAGATTTATTACTGCCAAAGTAAGTTCTCCATTGCAGAAACACAGCACCAATAAATCATCATTTCACCTTGTCCATAGCTTTAATGGGAGAGGGAACAGGCTGGTAATTTTCCTAGCCACAAGGGTAGTCCCAAACAAGTCTTGAGAGGGGATTGCTGTTTCCATTGGGAATAACGACATTTACGTGTCACTGAGAGGGGAACTCAGGAACCGAACCGCATTGCAAAAGAGCACTTGAATATGCTGCTTCATTTCATCCATTGTGGGTGTTACCATCTCTTTAAGGAGGTCACTACCCTTAAAGCAGCTCCCAAACAGATGATGAGAGTATGGATGAGTGTCAGCTCATGGTGGGGCTCATCACCTCCAGCCCATGACAAGCAAAGGAAACATCTTTCATGCCCTCAGTTAAATAGTATTTGGGAAGCATTGCAAATAAGAGCACTATGTACTGGTGTTTAACTGGGTTGAGCTCCCAGTTAGCTGGGATTGATCAACTGCATTTGGTAATAGGAGCTGTTTAGTAGGAGAGGTTTTACATGTTTGAGCTCTCATTTTCCAGCCTGTGGAAATATTCTGCCTTTAAGGCAGTTACTGCAGAATTCTGCAAAAGCGCTCGGCTTTGAAGGTTCCTGGGAAGGGAGTTTATAGCCAGGTCTGAGGCTGTGGTTATCTCATGTTCTCATACATATTTTCCATTTCTCACTTTAACACTCTCTTTCGACTTTCTTTATGGTACTTTCGTGTTCCTTTACTGATTGAGGATTTTGTTCTACAAATGCAATGTTCTGTGCAATTTTAAAGATGGCATAAACTATACAGTTATTACTTTAATGCTACATCTGTTTTCCATTATGCTTTGTAAACAAAGGTAAGATGAAAGCATGATACTTTCTAATGAGTATTTCCTACATTTCCTGTTTTCCTATGGTTTTCTTTCTGAACCCTGGCCTGACTGTTGTTTACATCTCTTGTCTTCTTTATCCTTTGAATGTTGAGAAAACACAGTTAAATTTCCCTTAGCTGCATCCCAAGAAGTGTTAAAACTCCCTTCAAAAAACAGCAGAATTTGTTCCAAAAGAAATCTCCAGCAGGGAAATGAAAACAATACTTGATACTTCTAAAGAAAAGTCAAATTATTTCACATCTCCTTTTACATCAGAAAAGAAACTAAAAAGAAAGCGCCCAACATTTTCTCCTTTGCAGGATATCTTTGAGTAAGATCTTCAAGCTGGAACACATAGACTGTCTTTATATTTATTAATCTCATCTCAGTCACCACCTGTCACCTATCAAAGCTCTCAGTGGATCAAAGTCACCTATGAAAGCACTTAATGTATCAAAGTGAAATGCTTCAGATGCAACACAGGAGATTTTACAGGCAGAAGCTGACAGCCTTACTCGAACCACAGGAATTACATCATTAAATGCCAACACCAGGCAGAGGTCGCACAAGAAGCTATTGGTTCCCTGTATTTTCTGCTCTATCAGTGCTGAGGGCTGGAAGCTGCATGACTAAGGATATGTAAAAACAGGAATCCTGTGGTTACTGGAAGATTTAAGTTGAAGGATTTTACACTGCCTGTTCATATTCACAGCCGCCCAGTGTCTTTCTCTTACTATTGCTAGTATTGTAAAGAGTGAAGCTGTGAATTTGGGATCGATCAGCTCTTCCTGTGAGCTGTATTAGCTCTGTGGGATGGCCACCTGCAGGACTCACATCGTGCCGTGTAACCCTCTGATACTGTGCTGGCTGCAAGGCAGAGAGGCAGGTGCCCAGGACGGTTCCTGTGGAGAACGGGATGCTGCAAAATGAGGTTCAGAGAAACTGGCAAGTTGAGCAGGAAAATCCCTAAGTGAGGCAGAAAGCAAAGCTGAGGAGAAGGCCCAAGGCTGCCCTCAAAGTCAGTGGAGTTCAGCTTCCTCAGAACTAGGAGCAGGTGATCCTCCACATGCTTCTCCTTCTGCTTGAACTCAGTCTTTAAGCCTCGTGTCCAATCCAAGTGAACCACTGCCTTGCTAAGAAAAGCATCTCAGAAACAAAGAGAAACTGTACTTTATTTCAGCTAAGTGTTAAGACAGTTGTCCAGTATGCTTACTTTGAAAATGTGAGCTTTCTGGATTGCGGTGGGGCTATGAAAATAAGTCCCCTAAGGCTGGGCTTTGTGTATGATTTGGTCTGAGCCGCTCTGTCTCCCTTGTAGAGATTGGTGCCGTTCGAACCCTTCAGGATAGGATGGTGGAGAGAGGAATTGCCAGAGCAGCAGGACAAAGAGCAGGCATGCTCAGGTTTGGAGTGTAGAGCCCAGGTGTTCATATGTGACTGATTTGGGAAGATCAAATATTTATTAAAGGCAGGTAAAAGAACATCTGTCACCAGCTTGTAGGTGGTTTAGAATTGCATTTTATTGCTTTTCCGGAAGTAGAGCTGAACAAGCCAGAGCCTGTTTTGTCTTGCAAATACCTTGGAGCTAATGCACAGCTTGACCACTCCTATTTTCCTTTACTGCAAGAGGCAAACACAGGTGTTGCAGGAATTTACCCGTGCAGAAGCAAGTAGCCCTGGCCTGTGTAAGCAGCCTTGGTGAAGCCTGGCTCTTGTTGGGTAACTGTTCAAGGTTCATTTATAGCTCAGAAAGCATTCCATGGGGAGTGTCTCACTGATGGGCACGAGTTCTGTTCCCAGCAGATCATGTCATGTTGACCAATATGAACCTATTGCATTTGATCATGCCCTGGAGCTTCACAGCGAGATATATCTAGAGGGAAAAACTTGAAGCTTGTACTTCTTAGATTTGGAGGCTGCTGAGACACAGAATTCAGGCAGACAGAAGAGACCCTTCAGAGAAGCTAGAGAGCTCACATTGCCTTAGTAGATAAAGTTTGATAAGGCCGATCATCCAGCCAAACATGGTGCTTCCATACTACATGAAAGCTGAATCTTAACAGCAATTTTCATATTGGGAAGAAACAAAAGACCATATGGATTTCATGGACCCTTTGGATCTTCATAAAATATATAGTTTCTGGAGAATCTCTGTCTAGACAGCTTGCAATGCCATGTTTAATGGAAGGGTGGCTTGTTCACTGCAGCTACCTTTCTGCCAGAGTGTGAGTTCCCAGCAGAGTTAACTCTTTACTTTATTCAGGTTTATGGAGTATTATGGATCCCTAGAACATGCCTTCCACATACTCAGGAGGATTTTCAGGATAAGCTCAGTGTTCCACCCTGAGATCAGGCTTTTCAATGATCTCAGTATATAAAGTGCTGCTCAGGTGAAAGACTGTCCATAGGTGTTTCAAGAAGCACTGTTGGATGCTGGACTTTTGGAAGTCCCTATCAAGCACCAGAAACAGCTCGGCCCGAAGGGAAGCTCAGTGGCTGCAGTGGCCAGTGTCTCCTCACCCGTCCTACATGTCAAGGTTTTCTTCATGATCTGCCCCCGGCCTTTCTAAGCTCCTGCTGATAGAGCCATTGCTGCTGTTTGGCCATTCATTGACGCCATGCAATGACAGCCCATCCATCACTCCAGCCCCTGCCTGGTTGTCTGGTTGTTTTCTAAGGCTCATTCCCAATATATGTCATTACTGAGGAGCGCTGTAAAAGGTGAGAAATCTTCAGCCTCAAGAGGAAGGGAGGTCTTTCCAACAAAATGCAGGTGCCTGTGGAGGGCACTTCCAGCAACAGAAGACCTGGGAGCTCAGGAAAGCTGGGCAGCCGCCGCGGTGCCGAGCAGTGCAGCTAGGAGGTGGCATGCGGGTTGTGCCCAGGAACCAGCCCGGCCTCCGTGGAATGTCATCGACCCTGAGCCGTCCCTGCGGAGCGCTGCAGACACGGAGCAGCGTCGCCCCTCGCGCCTGCCCGCGTGCCCAGCTCCCAGCACCGCCTCACGGCCACAGGAGCAGCTGCTTTAACCGCCCCGTTTGTGCCACGGCCAGGAAACCCCCAAACAAAAGCAACGTTTGCGACGCTGGAAGGGGCAGCTGCTCAGCACGGAGGGTACATCTGTTTCCTTTGCACTCTTGATAATTGGTGCCGCTTGCCTAATTGTCTTGCTGGCCTAATCATTCGTTTTACTCTGCCTGTAAATAAGGCAATCTGCGGTTTGAGTAGAGCAGAGTCCCTCGCTGTGAGTTTGTCAAATAAATGCAGATTGGGAAATACAAACATCTATTCTGCGCTGTGAGGAAAAGCTTGCAGGGTAATGCTGCAAAGGAGAGTGCAGCCGAGCAGCAACCCTCCCATGAAGCATCCTAGCTGTGGAAACACCCAGCAGGGAAAATGAAATAAAGAGGCTGTTTAAGACTCTGCTAGGCCCAGCTGGTCTGTGTTACTGGAAGCCTCAGTGCTTTCACATCCCGGTCAGGAAGGGCAGAGCTATTAACAGCAGTCTGTAATCACAAGTAAAGGCCAGGTGAGGCAGCTAAGGGGGTGGCAGCAGCTGGTGACTGCTGCAGACTGACCCATTTCATCCTGTATGGGTGGCACTGGGCAAATTTGACTTTGCAGCGAGAATAAGGATGGTAATGCTGGCGTAAAGATGCTACAATATGGCTATATCTTATATTTTATGAGGATGTATCATCTGTATTAATTACTTAATCCTTAGGCAAACTCCATATATGTGAGTTTCCACGGCCCATATTCTCAGTGGGTGCAAGTACATGTGAGCTGAGGATCTGGCTCTTGTGCTTCAAATAGATCTGTAAATGCTGAGCATTTCTGAGCACTGGTGAAGCAATATCTCTCCAAAGACATCCTGTTATGCTCTCCTTCTGATGACTGAAGAAGCACTGGAGGACTTCATTTTGCCTGGCATTGACAATTCCTAAGGTAAGCCTGTGGTCTAGAAATGTCTCTCTCTCCCCATTGACCCAGGTAGGCTAGGCACTTAGGTTTTAGGCAGCTGAATTAGATGAGATAAAAATCATCCTGGTGTCACAACAGGCCAGGGTGGCAAGCAAGAGATGTGTGTAAAAGAGCCCGTCACTTTTAGTCAGTGTGTTCAGAGGGCGCTTCCGAGATCACATGAGCAGGATTGCCTTCTGCTGTGGTTTTCTTCTGGTCTGCTCATCTGTGCCACATACATTAGACACCATGGAGCATAGTTAATATCTGACTGCTACCTGCTACCTTGCCCTATGATGCCAGACATCCTTATAGTGAGTAAAAACGCAAGAATGAGGCAACACATTCAATTGCTAAGGTGAGTGAGTAGCTCGCAGACGTTGCTCTCTTAATCGGTGAGGTAACTGAGCTGGGGATGTGTCAGCACCCTTGCAACAGCATCACTCGATGTGACCAAACACGTGATTGTATAAAAACACTTCAAGGAAGTGATTCATTTTGTTTTGGTTTTTATTTCTCTTTTTTTTTTTTATTCCATTATGCATAATAAGCTTAAAAATGTGTTTCTGTGTTTCTGTTTAGACATGGCTCTGGGATAAAAATGTACACTATGTGCATCATCTAAGTAATCCATATCTGCCCTTGTGCTAGGATACAGGCAGCAGAAAAGCAGAGCTGAAAGATGACCATAATGTAATATTTATATCCCACTGTGCCCTCATTGGATCAGCCCCTTCTAATGGGGAACAGCTTCAGTGACACTGTCCTCACTGAAGAGCTCTCAGTGGTTGTGAGACTTGGCATGCCTTGCCTCACTGAGGCTGTTCTGAACCACTTGGGCCTATCTTATCCTGGTTTTCTGGTTAATTCTTCAAGGGATAATTGATTTACTAGGAAAGGGTGGTTTCCTGTTAGAAGTTGACCTGACAGGACTACCCGCCTGGGATATGTAGTGTGCAAAGATCCTGGCTCCCAGGATTGTGTTTCTGATCTTCCGCCCACCCTTGGCATATATCTGATGTCCTGACTTACCATGTGTCCTAGCTCACAATTAGAGCTAAGCAAACTAATACTGAGTTATGTGCCAGGACCCAGCTTATCAAGTGCAGATTATCATCTCAGCTATATTGGGTTCGGAGACATTTGTGCTCTCAGGATACAGTGCTGGAGCTTATCTCTGTGTGAGAGGGATCAGTAAACTCTGGGGGAAGAAAGTTCTTGCTGGTTTGTGTGTTCTCCTCCCCACACACTCTAGCTGGCATAGAGGGGCATTGAACTCAAGGCAGAGTTTCACAACAAGGGTTCCTGTGTAGTTTTCAACAAGCCTTTAGATGACAGTCCCATAGGATGTAAAGAAGTAATTGCCTCCGTGCCACTTGTGCTCTTCCAAAGTGGCCTTTCAGTCTCCTGTGATGATTTGCAAATTGTTTCAATTTACAGAAATGGCAGAGGACACAGCCTTCAAAACCCTCTCTAAGAAACAGGAAGTGTTTCAGTGCTCATAAAAGAGAGTGAATGCCGAGCAAAGGTAATTTGAAAATTATTGCTGTGATTGTCAAACTGCAGTTCCAGTAAATAATATAATAAATATAGGTATAATAAATGCAGTAAATTTTCATCCAATTTACACACTTTATTACAGTGTCTGGAATTCAAAATGCTGCATCTCAGCCCATTTCTGTAACTTGCTCTGAAGAAAGACCAAAGTTTACCATTTAGGTCAGCTCCAGAACGAAAAAATCCCAGAGGGCAATCGCCTCAACCTCTTACCGCTGGGAAGTAGAGAGGGCTTCAGTGTCGAACTCAAACCCTCCTTGAATCCTAGCACTGGATCTGATGTGAACCTTGGATCTGTTTGGGCTCTGATAACCCTCCTGAGACTTGGAGAGATCCCGTGGTGTGGAGAGCGGAGCCGTGGGCTGCGAGCCGCTCTGGAGGGGCTCCGGGCAGCACAGTGAGCAGGACTCTGCTCTCTCCGTGCACCCTGCCAGGTTGCTCACCCGCACGCTTGGGCCTTGCCTTGGCGGCACCCTGAGCTCTCCCCTGCTCGCCTTCGCGGCACGGGCGCCTTCCCAGCAGCCCGGACACGGGCCGGGCAGCCTTCTCCTTCCACAAACAAGCAGAGCGAAATCAGCAGTGCGCCAGCACGGCCTTGTGCTGCTCCAAGCAGCTCCTTGTGGGGACTTGGATTAGCAGTGCCCTGCCTCGCTCGCCATATGGCCGCCAGCTCGGGCCCGCAGCGGCCGCGCGCGGGGATGCAGCTGGCAGCAGCCTGCGGCTCGCGGCTCCCTTGCCCCTGCCCAAGCAGTTTGGAGACTGACTTGGATTTATGTTCCTGCAGGCCACAGCTTTACCTCCTGCTTTGCCAGAAATGCTGCCGTAGCTGCTTGTGCCTGACATGTTCCTGCTGCTGCTGTGCAGTGGTGCCTGCAGCCACCGCTGAGTTTTGCGTGTATCTGCAGGTGCTTTCACGGGAGCGAGCAGACAAAATTGCTCTTTTTTTTCCATTGTGCCCATGATTATTCCTTGAAGACTAGGGCTATTTGCCTGGGTTTATGTGAATGTGAATGTGGCGTGGCTCTTGAGGCCTCAGCAAGTGGTCGTTCAGCAGCAGTGCAGAGTTAGCAAGGACCCCATGGTTTTGCAGTAGGACCAGTGTGCTGGTGGTTAGTGCTGTTCCCAATGACTCGGTCACCCTCTGCTGCAGTTCCTCATCCTCTTTCTGCCCCTCATTGCCTAAGGTCTCCAGTTCCTCTTTGCTGTAAGTGCATCCACTGTGGTGTCACTCACTTGGTTTCTCTCTGTCTTTCGTGCAGCTAACGCTCTTGTCAGGCAGAGCTGAGCTACAGGACAAGGTTCGGATTCATCTCCCCAAATTCTTTCTCCTGGGTCTGGGTCTACTGCACTGAGAATCTAAATTCTAGAGTGATCTGTTCATAATGAATGTGTGATAAGCTGTTGTGAAGAGGGGCCCTTGTCACACTATGACCCCCCCTAATTTGCAGCTGGTATCTTCTGCACACCTGCACACCCATCATCGTGGGTCAGAGCTTCATCGCGCTATTGCCTGAGCTCTGCAATGAATGTTCCTCATTGAAGGAACATTAATGGGTACCTCTGTTGATCAGTTCTTGGCCTGTTACCCTAAAAAATCATGTGTGTTGTTTTTATTGACCAAATAACCTCTCCATACAGTGTACTCTGTCCTTAAATGACTCCTTTAAGGAACTCATGTCCTCTTCAGTGGGTTCCTGGAGTACAATGAAGGCAGCAATATTTGTTGTGCAATAGGCAGTCATTACAGCAGGTTTGCAAAGGGATGGCTTATTTAGCTGGGATTGTTGTAGGCATTAGCTTGTTGCCATAATGGGTGGGGAGAAGCTGCCCCATGCATCTACCTTAATAACTTCTATGATCTCAGGACCTGGACCTGATTATAGCTGCATTTTGACAGGTGAAGGCCAGGTGCACGTGAAATGAGAGTAGCTGAGAGTATCTACGGGGTATCGTAGGATCCTAAGACCTCACGGTTCAGGTTCAGTGCCCTGGCACTGGCCTTGGAGCGATGTCCCTAGGGCCAAAGCGGGCATGGGGCTGCCACTGCCGGGGGAGCTGCTGCGCCCTGAGTGCTCTGGGTCTCCAGCCACCTCATCCATCAGCACAGCCAAGCTCTTGGTCCTGTTGGGCACAAGTTTTTCATGGAGTCTCCTTCCACTTTCATTCTAGGACCTGCCTTTGCCTTTTGTAATAGTTTGTGGTAACAGGAGGGTTTTGTGCATCCTGAATAAGGATTTTAGGGCCAAGCTGAGGCCTGGTAGCTTTCTCTCTTCAGAGAGAACCTTTTTTCAGCATCAGACCTCAGGGCAGCCCATGCTCTCAGTTTCCAGCTCCCATTGCTGACCTCGTTTAACTACAAAGGAGCACAACTAAAGACTTTCTGTTCTCAGACAGCTTCAGAACAAGATGAAGTGCTATCTTTCCTGCAGTCACATCACTTCAAGCGATTTTGCCCTTGAGGACAGCATCAGCTTACGCGCATAAAGAGGCTGCCTGTGTGCTTAAATGTCAGCTCTCCTGAGACAGGAGGTGCTCCGCTGTAATCACTTACCTTGTCTTCCCCAGTTTTCTCTACGTGGATCTTTTATGGCCTTTTGGTGTAGAGTGAACAGATCATCCTTGCTGAAGTTTCCTTAGCACAGTGGGCAGTTTTTATTCAAGGAAAGGGAGGGATTAGTCGCAGCAAGTGGAAAGACAGAGACAGCCAGGCAAAATGGCACAGAAATGGGCACTGTGCAGCCAAGCAGCTCTTCACGGAGCCCTGGCCCACACTGGGACACCTCGGTGTGCCCTCCTTTAACAAGGAGCTGAATCCCCACGGCTCTCCCTGCCACCCTCCTTGCTGTGTCCTTTCCTTGGGGCCGCTCCTGGAGCATGAGGATGCAGCTGATTCTCCCTCGTTCATCCATAGGCCCCGTGCTAATTCCCTTCACACAGTAGGTTGTGCAGCTTAAGGGCAGGAAAACAGCTTGTATGAACCCAGAGAGCAGCTAATGAGAACGAGCAGCCATTAACACAGCACATGAGGTAATAAATGCTGGAGAGCACAGCTGAGGGCTCTGAGCCTGGTAATACTGGGAGTATTTTTCAACTTCGCAGTGTAATAGCCGCCACTTTGCTTAATAGGAAGTGGCTTTTATTACCGTTATACATCACATGAAAATATATCTTGAGTTATAGGAGCTGGAAATAAAACTCTAGCAGTTAGAATTTCTTCTGCCAAGGCAGTGCTGGTGAAGGACCTCAGAGCCAACTTGGGTATTTCTGGGGAGAGCAGAGCTTTCCAAATCTAATTTGACTGAAAGAACCTGGTGTAGGGACAGATGGGGTGAAAGGGTCAGAAAACACAGTAGTGGAGAGGGCTAGAAAGAGCCTCAAATGTCTTGTTTTTGCCAGTCTTAACTCATACCAGCACTGGAATTTCTGTATGTAAAGGTTGCTAGGTCCCCTATGGCAAGCATAGGGACAAAAGAAATTATGCTACCTAACATTAAACATTGGGCACTAGCAATCAGAGGAGTTATCTGAACTTCTTTCAGCAATTCCATTCAAGGATCCTAGTTCTATTCCCAAGCAATCATTGCATTTCTCTGAGACCTCTCTACAGTGGAAACTGGCAGCTGCTGAAAAGCAGTTCTCTTTGGTGTGAGGAATAGCAGAAAATGAGCTGCATGTGTCGGTGCCGAACTTGGAGAGCTCAAATGCAGAGCGCGAGGGCAGCTGGATGCCTTGGAACCCGGGCAGAGCAGGGAGAAGGGAATTTACAGAGGCAGCGCTGGCATCAGCTACCGTTAAACCCTTCTCTCGTTCCCATTCCCAACGTTCACTCACGTGCATCAGGATCTCCCAGTTCCTGGCTGCGTGCAGAGAGCAAGGCAGAGCCGCAGGAACCACCCCAGGGCTCGTTATTCCTGCACGGCCCTGGGAGGGAAGGGAGGCAGCTGCTGAATCATCCAGCCCTTCATGGGGCACGGAGGCTTTTTATTTATTTATTCTTGCAAGTCTCTCCTAAACAGCTTATTTCTCTCCGCACTGTGTTTTCCTCACGTGAATTTCTGAGATCTTGAGCACTCTCCTGCTGCAGGGTTTCTCAGAGCGAAGCTTCTTCCAATGCACTATTGCACAGTAAGATGCTGCGTTATTTTGCCCTCTCTTTCAGACCAGTCACTGCCTGAGATTGAAGGCCACATTTGCCACCCAGGAGCAGAGCAGCATAGTAGAGCTGGACCCTATTGCACACAAAGCCAGGCTGTAAAGAATGACTCTTCCTTGCAGCATCCTCATAAAGCAGCAATATTGCCCTAATGCCTCACTGGGCCGCCAGGACAGCACGCCGGTGGCTTCGCTGTGCTGCATGGTCAGGGCAGGCTCGCTGCTCCCTCCGCACCTAGTGCCCGCCCGGGCTTGCTCAGGAATCAGTTCAGCTGTATTCCCAGGCACACGCTTGTGCCAGGATGCTCTTCCCAGCCAATATTCAATGACACTCAAGAGCAGCACATCCCTGCAGCTTGGTTTCCTTTTTTAATGGCCTTATTAGGCTGGCACAGCCAAGGAATTGTGGTAGCAGCTGCCTCGCTGTGTTTTGCTGGTGGGGAGGTCAGAGGTTTAAAATCTGGATGTCAATTTGCTTCCATTGCATAGGTTGCATAGATTTATCTTTGCTGACTGTGATGGAAAGACAGTGGAATTGTTTGGGGGACTCTGTGCTACCTTCAGTGCACATTATTCTTTTTTGCTAGGAAAAAAACCCAGATACATCAATCTTTGTTCCCTTCAGTAGAGATAAAAGCAGCGTTGGAGAAGAGCAATTGCTGAGAAGGGAGAGGAAGAAAATGTTTTTTTTCTCCTAAAACAGGACATATTGTGAAATAATGGTGCATTTATGAAGTGTGATTCATTGCATGCAAAGTCAGCAAGGATCATTTGGGGGGTTAGCTATTTAGAGCCCTTGTGGATAAAAAACCTGCTGAAAAGAGTCTCAGTCTTGGCTAAGCAAAAATATATCATGTGTCTTATAAGAGCTAGCTCTGATTTTGCCAAGATCTGATCCAAAGGTGAAAAATAATGGAGTAAGAAGAACTCCTTAGGAAAATTACAGGAAAACAGTGCTCCATGAAATGTGAGACTTTCAGTTAGCTCACATCAGGTCTGCAAGGAGCAGAGACTCCTTGTAATGAGGTAATGAGCCAGGAGAATGATTTCTTTTTTTATGGCTCTGCCTTCTCAGTTATGTTTTAAAATCATTTTGGGTTATATCCAGGCAGCCTAAATTCCACCTAAATGTCCATGCTTTTAGAGGGATCGGGACCTCCAGAGAACAGCTGAGAGAGTCTGAGGAAAGTGCTGGGTTGAGGGTGCCTTGAATCTGCCAAACACCAAACAATGGAAGCACCAAACAATGGAAGCACCAAACAAAGAATCTCCGTGTTTTAGAGCTCCCCTTTTCTAGCCACTTAGACAGTAGCAGTTGCTCTCAGTTCTCTAGGGAACTGGAAAGGAGGCACCCTGTGATATGAGGCTGATGCCTCTCTCCCCTCCCACTCCCACCAAGGACTGCTGCCTTCCAGGGCACTTGTGGGAATAGGGAAGAAAGGTGGGGAAAAGTGATTTCCTCACCCCTTTTTCTGCCTGCTGCTCTCATGCTCTCCTTCCCCTGAGGGGATGAAGCCAGAAGTGCCCTGGCTGCTGAGGCCACCTACTCCATCCAGCTGCTCTCCCTACAGGAATTTAGAAGCTGCAGAGGGTCATCAAAACAAGCAGCAAGGTGACTGCAGTGCTTTGCAAGGTGCTCACCATATATTACAGAAATCTATGCCAAAATGCCTGAATAATTTAATCTGGAGGAAAAGAAGAGGAAGAACATGAGTTTTTGAGGATAAGA
>JAUBOD010001117.1:1091783-1104990 GCA_032353885.1 Nothura maculosa | reverse complement strand
CTCGGTAAGCTCAGCTGCAGAAATACAGAGCTGCACCCTGCAGCCTGACAGAAAGATCCTTGCTGTTCTGCAGAACTGAAAGGCACTTATTTCATCCTTGCAGTGCAGCGTATGATCAAGTGACAGAAGAGACTTTTCTGTTTATCGTGCCCACTTCTTTTTATGGTGCCTGGTTTAGCTTTGAAAATATGACTGCAAATACTACAGGCTTCAGAGTTCTGCTGCCTGCAGGATTTGGCCACATGGGAGTTCTCCATTTAGGGAAACCGTCAGGAGAAGTTGTCCATCTGCACTCTAACCTTCATTCAAGGCCTCAGGTTAAAGTGTTGTTTAAACTCCTACCACAAGCACACATGAGCATGAGGCAGCATTATCTTCAAACAGCCCCTATCGTGCCCATCAGCCAGATTTTCAGGCTGTTCCCCGGAAGACTCGGCAGCAGTAGCAGTAAGCGGTAGCTGTTACTTCATATCAGTTCTGTAGTATGTTCAGAAGGTGTTGTAAAGAGGGGCTCATAAGCCATGAGGAAGTTGTGAGTAAATACCTAAAGATGCGATTACTTTGCTTAAAGGGCAAAGTTCTCTATAGCTGCGCTTTATGTTCTCTATACATACACAACAGAAATTCAAGTTCAAGTGAGTACTTGGGGAAATTCCTACACAAGCAGCTATCACTGGGGAAGAATGGGGCTATTCACCTCTGACAGTCTGGTTTAATCCTATCTGGAACATGGATTAGAGATTTTTTTGTAAATACACAACGTTGTGCCTGGCTGAACTCCAACAAAATTCTTTATCTTTCAATAGCAGCAAAACAATCTCTTGGACAAAGCAACGTAAGTATTACAAGAACTGAAAAGAAAACTCAAAACAAATATGCAATTTTACTTCTTTTTCCAAACCACATCATTTATCTATTAATGCCAGTTTTTTGAAGGCTTGTTTCTATACGAGTGAGCAACTACAGACGTAAAAGATACCTCATGAAACAGCGTTTCAGTGGTTTTCCCCACCTGATTCAACACATGAAATGCTAGAGGCACTACCAGGCTGTTCTCCTAGAGCTCGTTCCCACTCCAAGATAGGCATGCAAATATTTACGTGATTCTTCAGAATGTGTGCTTTAGGGATCCGCGCTCCCTTACGGAGGAAGTGAGTAACTCAGTTCGATTTCGGTGGCAGTTATTCATATCCTGTGAGGAGATAAGTGGGAAGAGGAGAGGAAAAACAAGAACAAAACAAAAGTAAAAAGAAAAAAAAAAAACAGGAGAAGCATCCTAGAAAAGGCAGGGGGAAAGAAAAGGAACAGACAAGTGATGAAACATCAGTGGTAAGTGAAGCTTCATTTGCTGGCACAGTTCACAGAGAAATTAGTAATAATTGTGGGCACACAAGTATTACAGCACTAACATCTTTGATCATTATAGTTTCCTTATATATCTTTTAGCATGTTATCTTTCCTAGTCATGTATAGAATAATATGAAAACATCATCACTTCAAATTTATGTTTACACACAAATGCAGTACGCATGTATGTAGCTAGCTCTATACACATTTATATGCACAGAGCTACTAGAGGAGATTGGGATATTTAGGGTTAAAGCAGGAAAATGTGCTTAGGAGATAGCTCTTTATAACCTCAGGTTTGAATCCTGAGTTGCTTTCTGGATCAAAGCCAGCAAAAATGGTGTGCAACTGTCTGCAAGAGCAGCCTGTTACACTATGTGGAAATGTGTCACTTACTTAGGAATCCAAAAAGGGCTTAACCAACTACATTCAGGCTTGCAGGCACAAAAATTTGGGATCACGACCTCAGACCAATGTTGGCACCAATGTGGCAGCTTCTCCTGGGAGGCTGTGGGGCAGAAATCCCCTGAGTTTCTACAATGCTGCTGGCACAGCTAGTGCCAAGGGAAAGCAGCCCATTAAAGGCAGGCTTGGATCCGCCTTTGCCTCGTGTTTCAGGCCATTAGGTTCTGGCCTTTTGGTCCAAGCTTGTGTCACTGCTCCAGCCCCTCAGGCGGCTTTCACTGCACACCTCATATTGGCCCATGAACCAAGCCAGCTCCAGCAGCTCCGGCCGACGGCAGCCCTCGCTCAAGAAGTCTGTAGCTCGAGTGCAGCTGATGTAGTCCCCTGCTTGGCTCATTAATTTCTGCAGTTCCCGGGCAGACAGCGAGCAGGATGGGAACGCTCATCCGTTGCTTCTCCGCAGAGGCACTTCAGGCCATGCGTAACTCTAAGCTAATGGCGGCGCTCACGCACGTCGGGTTGTGCCAGCGCCTAAGTGCTCAATCAGGGCCATGAGGAAGGCTAAGGCTAATGCGCTGGACTTAAGATGCTTCCTGAGAGGTTTTAAAAACCTCAGGCCAACTAAGATCGTGTTCTTAAGAAAGGAGTTCAAAACAGGTCAAGACGGGTATGTCTTTATATCTGGAGAAAAGCCAGAGGTATTTAAAGGTGCTCGGGGATGGCAGATTCTACCTGCTCAGGGGGCAGCTCAGTGATTCTGCAGAGACTATTGCATATGTAGCTCCAGAAAGGGCTTTGGGGCAGCAGGGCCAACTATAAGACCAATAAGTTTTGGGAGAACAGCCTGAAGACAGGAAATATTTGAGGGAGCACAAGGATGTGCCGGGGTGAGGGTGTTGTTGACGGCTGGCAGAGGCAGGCAGCCACTGTCAGGCACAACCACAGCCCAGTAAAAATACCCCAAAGCCGGGCAAAATGCATGGGAAGTGGAAAAGCTCAGCAGGGCTGTGGGGAAGGCAGGGGCTGGGGGCAGCGCGCAGGGGCTCTGACCTCTCTGCCTGACCATCAAGGCTGTGGTTCCAGGTGCCTTAGGATAAACTCAGCTTAAAGACAGAAGGGATGATGGGTCAAGGAAACAAGATGCAGGAGATTAGATGAAGCCAGTAGTCTAACCAGCAGTTGTATAATGTCTGCAGTATTTTCCTGTGTTGGTCATCTATTCCCCTTCTCCTTCTTTTTGCCTCCCATCTTCTGACACTTAGAGTAATTCTGTCTCTAATTACGTGCCACAGAATAGAATGATCTTTTTTCTTTTGCATAGTGGTTGGAGGCCCTCTAGAAATATTTGAGTCAGTATTTCTACTGACACTGTAAATGTCCTTAACCCACCAGGGTATGATCCTAGGAGGTGCAGAACAAGCGCACCATTCACTAAGGAAAGTGGAGGGCGCTTCGTTCTCCCCAGTAGAGACCTTCTCATTCCCTAGGCTGAATACAGCTTGCAAAAATCCCATGTTTTAAAAATAAACTAAGGGTGATACGATGATCTTAGTACTTAACAGCAAAACATTGCACACAAATACATAGTGTTCTTCTTTTGCCTTTCTTTTAACTCCCTCTTTTATTTATTTGAATTACCTACCAAATCTAGCTGGTTTTGATAGCTTGCATCCGGGTTAAGCTGCGTTATACTGGTATTTAGGTCAGGCGAGCCTACCCCTAGGAAGTAGAAAGGAGGAATTGTACCTGTCTCAAATAGCTATGCCTGTGGAGTGAATCTGAGAACTCCCTGAAGTCTTTCAAATGTGATTATTCATCTCCCTGCTTAGCACCTGAAGCTATTTTTAAAGCTGCTCTGTCAAAGGAGGTATTTTACAAGCCTGTGTGGCAGGTAAACAGAGCACACTTGGGGATGACCTAAGTCTGGCACCCACGGTGCCATGGCCTCACCAAGACAGACGCTAATGAGAGCGCCGCGCTCAGGGACAAACGTCTGGCCAGCTTAACCATTAACACAGACTGAACTGTTCAACTTACTTCATAAGGGCAAACTTACGGGCAAGTCTTTGTGGGATGGCATTTTCCTTGGGTGACATCATTCTGTAAGAACTTCTTGAAAATAGTGAAATATGCAATAGGACAAGTGTTCTGGCCCTTCCAGACACCTGTGACTCAGCCTAGACTGCTTTTTCTTCCTCAAAATAGTCTCAGAATTAGTTTTCTGAAAGCTGTCACTGTGACACGAAAACTAATATAAAGAGTAATTAAATAATAATTAGAGCATATTGTTGACATACTGTGGTTTTCTCTTTTTTTTTCATTCTGGAAGCTAGAGGGACAACCTATTCCCATCTTCACAAGATTTTTGTTTATTATGAATCTCAATTCACTTGCAACAGTTAAATATGCAAGTTTTAAAAGCCTGATTAAATTTCTTCACTGTATTAGGAGCATTATTGTTATTATTGTTCTCTCCCTGAGCTGGAAGCACCTCTCCAACCGAGGAAAAAAATGCCAGCATCCCACAGGGAACTCTTTCATGTCCTCAACCCCAAATACCCAGTCTGTAGAGCTGCTTCAGTGCACAAAGCAATCCACATTTTAGTCTTTCCTTGTGCATCTCTCCCCAGCGGGAATGGGCCCTCATGCCTTGTTAGTGTCCTGCTGAGTTAGGCGAGTTAGTCTCTCTGCACAGTGATGGGATTAGAGGACCGGGGAAGGACTGGCCAGCCTGAAACCAAGCAGTGACATGATTCAGTGGGAAGGTCTGCTTAAAATGACTGGAGTGAAAGACAAAGGGGAATTCCTTCCTACTGCTCTGGGGGAAAATACTAGGTTTGAACAGACAAAGAATAACATCCACCCCTCCAAATGGGGTATCCGTGCCAGGAGAGTGCTTGTACTCCCTCTTCTCTGCGGAGGATGAGAGCAGTTTGTTTTCAGATCCATCATTCCAAAAACTACTCCACAAAATACGTTCCCCTGTCAATCACAAAAAGGTAACACCAAAGTACACCTTTATATCAGGATAAACAGGATGCATCTTAAACACAGACAAACTAATCTCACCTCAAGATCTGTATCAGGGCAGTGATATTTATTCTATCATTGCTTTTCCAGTTCCTTAATGTTTAATTGCATTATTTTGATTTGAAAAAAAAAAAACGAAAGATCAAACTGACAAGACATTTTTCTAGTATTAAAACTCCATTTCAGAAAGCAGATAAAAGTATGATAAAGCAAATAGTCAAGGTAGTCACAGCCATATTCATCTGGTGCATCTGAGCCACAAAAAATAATTCTTTGACCTTCCATTCCAGTTTAGAGTGAATGGTTCTCCTGTCACACGATGCTATACAAAAGTTTTACATTTTGGAATACATAACTCAGGTAAATGGGTTATTTGAGAGTTTGATTATCAATAGAGGACTACTTCATCCTGATTCCCTTCTTGCAATGCTCTTTTTTGTGTGTGTCCTTTCCTCCCCACACAGCAATCCTTTCCTTGTGCATCCCAAGTCTCTATCTGATCCCAAAGTTTTGTACATATTAAATATCACATATGGAGAATCCGTTTTGACTGAGGGGATTTGAAGTTAGACTATTCACTTTCCAAGTACAGAGCCCTAGCTTCAGGGTCACAGGCTATTCTGGGATAGTGAATCTTTGCATTTGTCTACGTGTATTTGTTTGTGCAAGAACTGAAATCTGTGTCTTCCCTCTTCTCCATGCATATACTGACTCCGAGGGTATAAACCTCTTCTGCACATTCTCTACCTTTCATGCAAGCTGGAGCATCTCTGAGAGAAGAGCCTGGCATTGGACCTCACGGTGTCTAACAGGGTGGTGCTTAGGGTGTCTTCTGAAAATTATAAGCATAGATTATTCAAAAGGATTTCAACCCAGTCTTCCACCACAGACTCAGTTATTTCAAAATATAGCTTAAAGGACTGACCTGAATATGTCTTCTGAAAGGGCAGGACCGATGATTTTGAAAGACAGGAACCCAACTCTAGTAGACAGGTACCTCCTTACAACCAATTTTGATACATTCCCATCCTCAGCATATCTTTAAGGAAGGGTAAAACACCAGAACAGCAAATTTCTGGCAAGAGTACCAGTCAGCTCTATTGTGTCTGACATCATAGAAGTTTTTGGGAGCATCAGGGTTATGAACCAGTGGAAAAGCAATGACTGAAGGCTCTGCATTGCATTCCTTACAAGCCCCTCTTTGCAGTCCTATACTCCTGTTTCAAGGAAAGAACATGCACTTGACCTCAGCAGAGTATTCTAGTAAGCATCTGCCACAGACTGTTAACACCAAACAAAGAAATCAGGTTTTATGCATAGGTTAAATCAGAAATGCCATAAATATGTCTAAATACAGTGTGAAAATGGCAGGGACTGAGGGTGAGCAAGTCCAACGGTGCCCAAGCACACAGCAAGCGTTTAGTTCAGAAGCAGCCAGTCACTCATCCCCAAGGACTGAAACCCCAGAACAGCAGCTCACACCACACTGCTGCAGCACCAAAGATCAAGAGCCACAAACACTACGAGGAACCACAGGAATGAAGCATGAGTGATCAAAGCCACTGTCAAGGAACCCATTGCCTGCAACTAGAAAGGAACATCTTAGATGAGAGGCCAATATAATCCTAAGAAATGATCCAAACATAGGCTACAAAAAGGGCAAAAATAATTTAAATCATTTCATTGTTGAGGAGAAGTCTTCCCAAAGTCAACTTTCACAATCAGTTCAACCACAAACTGTGGTTTGGAAACTCCACTGCAGCACCAGGGAGAGCTTCCAGAGCAAGCCACAACATTCATGCACCCCACTCAACTCTTGCTGAGTTCAGGGTTAGTTCAGATAAACTGGCACTCTTCAAAAAGCCATAAATCACAACCTGACCTGTTGCTGAGGAAAGATAAGTCTAGAAAATGTTCAGTTAACTGCTGAAGTGAAGTTGCCACACCTCAGTATCAGATGTTATCAAGAGAAAGCAACCACAAGTTCCCTTTAGAAAGCTAAGGCTGACAGCTGTTTAATATCTTTTTTTTTCTCTTAAAAAATAAAAAAAAGGAGAAGTTATGATATTGCAACTTTGCTCTAGTAGCAATAAAGCCCAAAGAGCTGTGCAATGCATAAGTACAAGGCTTCTTATCAAAGTAAGAATTACCACTTATAAACCTAAGTGGTTGGATTCATTTTGGATATTACTCTACCTGGGGCAGTGTCACTGCAATAAGATTGTCTCATTCTGATTGCTTTCCGGACGTCTTTCCCAATTTAGCCAATTTATGGTCTTTTCCAAAGCACATCAAAGTCAAGGACTTCAGTGTGGTCTGTATGCACTAGCACACAACAGATTAAATATGACCTACTAACAAGTAGCAACAGGTAAAGGATATTGGTATCTACAAATGCCTAGTGATTTTCCTAACTCATAAGTTTGTGAAATAATTTTTGCATAAAGAAAATGAATCTCTTACTCTGCTGCTTTTAACTGCAATGCTAAAGCCTTCTAGCCTGCCTAACCACCTGATTAAACTTCCTTGCTAGCATTAATTTGATGTTACTTCAAACTGGTCACTTAAGGACTCAGGTGGAATGAGCCGCACAGGTGAGTATAGCTCTACACTCATTCACCTGTTGCCACTACAAGTACCTTTAGCGGAAGCAAGAGTGGGAAGCAGTCAAACACAGTTTTTGTTGGGTGAGAAATACTAATATTGCGAGTAGATTTGCGCTCTGCATGCTTGAACCAAATCCAAACCAGCCAGAGCTGCTCATTCTGCTTCATTAGAGGCTTTCAGTCCATCCAGGTCCACAAGGGGCCTCCTAGAGAGCCCACTGGAGTCACTGGGAGGATTCCCATTGTCCCAGGCTGGTGTGAGCACGGGCAGGTCCCACGCTGGGCTCTGAGAGCGCAGAGCGTCCGTGCTCATAGGGCTGCCTGGCACACGACAGTCCCCCAACCGCTTCGATGGACGTGCTCCCTAGAGCCAGGGCAGCTCCGGGGCCTGGATGCCGGCAGCAAGCTGGAGCACATCACCCACAGCAGCTGTAGGCACCCACTGAATCACACAGCTGCTTCCCAAAGCACCTCGTTTGAGCTTATTGTATAATTTGACATTCAAATGCCATGGCTTGGGAGAAGGAGGACCATATTTTATCTCCCCTAGGTATCCAGTTTAGTTGTGCCTGAGGTTTTACACTCAGAAACCTCAAGGCATATCCTGGATATGCCCCAACTGTGAGCGACACATAAGACAGGATCATGTAGTAGGAGCCAGGCTACATGAGGAAGAGAAAGGTGATATAGGAAGAGAAGGAAATGCCTCACGAGGAGCTCCAAGGTTATCTGGACAGGTAAATACTGCTCCCTTGAAGACCTGCTCTAAAATGCTGCTTCTTGTGCGCTGCAGTGCTGCCCTGCCATCATTTTCTGATGTGCCTCTCTATAAATCATGTGGTAAATGTACAGAGAGGAATATGCCCCACTCCAAGGAGCCTAAGAAGTAGGGCTCTTGCTTAGCTTTACACACATATACGCAGTCCCATTGAAATAAAGAGTTTGATTCCCCTCCATCGAAGGCCATTCTACAGTAGCTAGAGGATTGTGCTGTTTCATTTTGCTTTTTAACAGCGACAGTTGGATGACTTCTGGCACTCGCGTTGCATCACTGCAGCAGAGGAGCCTTTCTGGTAGGAGCTTATTGCAGTTTTTGAAACAGTGCTACAAAAAGGAGGCATTGCAAATTCTCTTGCCAAAGCTCTCCCTTCAAGCCCAGGTTCATTAAACATGATGATCTGTGTTGCATGAGGAGAGGACCTTTGGAAGGACTCCCCATTATCCAAGTTATGCCAGCGTATGTTGAGTGTTTGCTACTGTAAACATTCAAAGTAAAGTAGCAGAGTGACTGTAAACAAAACCTGTGCTTTTCTGATGCATTCTGAAAGGGAAGAGAGGCAACTGATTTCTTGCACGGTGGCGCACCTCGATATGTTGTGTGCAATTGCATGACATCCACCCTGACAATTTTCCTTTAAAGTCTCTCTTCTCCAGCACTGAAGTAAAACTTGTCTCCTCGTGTTCTTCCTGATGAAAAGCGACCTCCCAGGCATCGAGCTGGCACTGGCACCTCTTTCATCATTCCACCTGAAAAAGACACCCAAGATGCACCCGCAGAAGCCCCTTCTCCATGATCTTAGTACCGTCTTAGTGCAAGAGCCCTTTTCTACGGAGCCCTTTGCTCCTATTTTTTTTTAAAATGAATGTGGCCTCCCTCCCATGGACTGTGACTTGGGAAAACAATTATGATTTTCCACCAGCACTTGTGGAAAGTTAATATGTAGTCAATTGCTCTCCCACACAGCCCTAGAAAGCAGCATATTGTTTCCTGAAGAGGGCTTCTATTTCAATCTTCTCTTTATATGTAGGCAGGGTGGAGAAAGGATGTTTTGCAGCCAAATCGCACAGTCCCTACTCTACAGCAGATTTCCACTTCACAGGCTTCATTCATTTAGGCCTTCAGTGAAGTGTGTACGTTTGAAGAGGCTACGTCTAGCAGCCTTCTCATTACCCGTAATGTTTTCCTAGTCAGTAACTACCAAGTTAAAAGACTCAGGGGAAGGCCTGTTGGTAATATTGTGCTATGCTACATGAATGTTAGCTATAAACAGAAATAAGGAAGAAACATGATGACAGCCTAAACGGCCTAACAGAGAGGCCTTTTGTGCTCCAAGCGGGGCTCCCAGGCGCTGAGATGCTGGCACATGGAGCAGCAGCGAGATTATAAAGTCCCTGCTCTGCTTGTTTAACCTACCACGAAGAAGCAAGCTTTGCTTCAAAGCTTTCCTGGAAACCAAAATAAACCTGAAACCTAAGTGTGTATACAAACAGTGTATAATAACCGTGGAGCTACGCGAAACAGGCTGCACGAGCTATGCTAAGATAGACAAAAGCTTCCTGAAGATGAGTTCCACTTTGGATGGTGCTCATTGCAAATCCATAACATAGCTGATGTATGTGGAGTGTGAAGTCACAGCTCACTTGCAAACTTTGCATTCTTACTCCCTTCGCTGCTAGAACATCGTTCTAGGAGCTAGAGGTAAAAGGGGCCTATCAGTCAATCAGTATTTTCTTCTTAAGTTAATAAAAGTAATTCTAACTTTCTTACATGGCTTTGAAAGAAAAATTGAGCAAAAACTTTGCTCTCATCTCACATTAGGTAGCTGAAAATAGGGCTTTAATTATTTCTTACATAAGACTACATAACAAGATGTATAAAACACAAATACAATTTCTTTCTTTAGAGACGTCTGCCTTTGTCTACTAATGAGTCAGCATCATCTGACAGATCAATTTTCTGTGAGTGTAGGATGTGCATTTTGTACATCACAGTCTCCAAGGGCACCTATTGGAAACTTGGGCCACTACCGCGTGGAATTTCACACTGAGCAGAAGATGGACTCGATGGCCTTCCAGCGCAGCCCTACATCGCAAGATCTCATCAATAAAAATGAGGCTGACACCAGATACTTGAAATTTCCTGTCCTCCAGATCAGTCTTTTCAGAAAAGGAGAAAGACGTCAAGAACACGCTGAATACTTTCTTGTTCTTTGTGAAGCTATTAATATGCATGGTGTTGAAAGGGATCACACAGGATCATTCAGGTCGGAAGAAACTTCAGAAGGTCTCGAGTCCAACATCCTGCTCAAAGGTGGGTCAGCTGTGAAGACAAACCAAGTTGCTCGGGGCTTCACCCAATCAGATTTTGAAAATTTCCATGGATTTACAGCTTTCCCGTTCTTCCTTGTAATCAGGCTGAACCTCTGCTTTCCATTTACGTCTGTTGTCTCTCATTCTCCCCCCAGGCAGCACTGTGAAGAGCTCAGCTCCATCCTCTCCATAACCTTGCGGTTGGGAATTGGCAGGGTGCTTTTAGGTGCTCCTGTAGCCATCTCCTGTCCAGGCTCCGGAAGCCCTGGCTCCCACAGCCTCTACTCCCAGCGCAAGAGCTCCAGCCCCTGGCCATCCGGGTGCCCAGGCCCCTGGCCTTGGGCAGAGCTTGCTCCACTTAACCCACATTTATCCTCTAGGAGGCCCCAAGCGGGACAGTGTCCAGCTGTGCTCTAAGCAGTGCTGAGCAGCAGGATAATCTCTTCCTTCAACCTAGCAGCCCTGTTTTTCCATGAAACTTTCCATTATGCTCCCTGCTGTCTTCCTTCAGAGCACTTTGTTCCTTGGGCAGTGCTCCTTGTCCCACATAAAACGTTTTGGCACATTGTATCTTGCTCAATAGCTTTGTTTCCTTACCAAGACACTCTGCCTCTCTTGCCTCAATAAAAGCTTTCTTTTACAGCTCTCCATATAACCTGATGCTTATGTTAACAGCTGCTACACAGGGATTTAGGGGGCTTTTCTGTTTAGCGGTGTTAAAAACAGTTAGGAGTCATCCATGACATTTTAGGGAAGACACAGTACCTCCTTCCAGCAGCCTTTGGCTTACTGGATTTGCGCCTGCTCCTCCGTTCCCCACCTCCTTCTCTAAAACTGAAAGCCAGGGTAGTGAAAGACGCAGACGTGATGCTGCAAGGCCTGCAATTCACACATGAAGATAACACTGTACTACAGTACCACGTCCCAAGGGGAAAAGACAAAAGGGTTTTGGCTTTCTTTACTGTTCACTTGCTTTCACTGTACCCCAACCTGCCTATTAAATTGGCAAAGTAGTGAGAAACCACAAGGGCGCAGTGCTGAGCTCACACCTCTATCAAGATTCACTTCTGCACCTGATCAACCCTTATGCCAGGACACACTTTATATTAAAGTAGGCTGCTGGAGCAAGTGTAAGAACATCAGTATGGTTAAGCAATACCGGGCAGCAGTACTACATGAGCTTCCAGGTACTGAGAGACAAAAAGACAAGAAATTGAAAGTGCAATGTTACTGAATGTGCACCGTTTCCATAGTGCAAGCTCCCCAGTTAACAAAATACATTCGGGATGACGCAAGTGTTAAGCTAGACCTGGGAATTTATAATGAGTTAGTCCCTCTTCCAGCAATGTACAAGCTGCAAGGTAAAAGGTCTCAATTGCCAATTAAAGTCCAAAACAAAACCCAAGCTTTCCAAAGTTTGCTGTGTTCCTGGGTTTTGAACATAAAAAACTGTCATACACTGCATGCATTTTTCCCCCTGGAAAGAACAAAACCCAAGATTGACTTAAATGAAAATTTGGGTCTTGAAGACTCCCCAAGACATGGGAGTATTTACATAACTTCGTAAATCATCCCTCCTGACCCTGCCCCTTCTTTTAACGAAGGTCCCATAACAGAACTGGGGCCAGGGTGCAGTTTGGTTACCAACCCAGCTGTTTTTCCTTCTGCGAAAGACAGCACGAGCACCTCACAACAGCAGACTAAATTTGTATCTACTGAGATGCAAATTAATCACTATTAAAAAATTAGATATTTTTGATTAAATACTTAATGTTAGCATTTTTTACATGTAGGAACTGTATTTTTCACCCTGAAACAGATTGTCTACAAGATATACCTTGTGCCATACTTTTTTAGTGGGATAGTGTAAAAAGTGGCCAGATCCAAATCCTTAAGGAGCGAATTGCTTAAGACATATTTGAATTGCACTTACCTGCCTCTGTGCAACAGTAAACGTCATGTAATTTTCATGCTAATGACAGTATGTTCAATATATAAAAATAGGCAGTTTGGAACAGGAAGTGTTCAGATCCATTTTATGTGGAAATAAACACAGTCCTACAATAATGCAAGACAGCTACCTCAAAAACAGACACGATGATTAGCAGCAAAAGGTTCAACTCCAAGTTCACGTACCAAAGCCCAAAGCATTTGGTTTATTTTTCATACAGAAGAGGCCGGTACTTCTAAAATCCTAGAGGGGCACAAATTTATTCAGTACAAAGAAATACAAAAAAGCTCTCACATTGGAAACCACACCTTGTGTGACTTACGATCACAGCATGTAGATAAGCAGCTACTTATACAAGAACAGATACTAAAAGCAACTGCTTATCCTGAAAAGTGGTATCTTTTAATAAATTATTTTCAGTTTTCTCCTTGCCAGTTGCTCTCCCAGATTCTTTTTGGGTCTTCTCTGACTCCTCTATTGCTTCCTCTGTAGTGTGTGCTCTAGAGATACTCACCATTTGCCATGAGAATGCAAAACAGCAGCAGAAGCAGGGAAACAGCAGGAGCAAGTGACACTAAATGTGTCAGCAGCAATAACGGAGTCAACCACTTGTGAGTTGTAAACATGAAGAAATAGCAAGATTGGGTATCTGCACAATGCACCTTCTCAATAAGATACCCCTAGCATCTGCTTACTCTGCCAGCTCTGGAGATTTCTTACCCCTGACAGAGTAAGTGAAGTGATAAGATGGTCATGCAGAAATACAAACTGTTTAAGT
>JAUBOD010001117.1:1054784-1073877 GCA_032353885.1 Nothura maculosa | reverse complement strand
GACTCCACAGCCTCCCTGGGCAGCCTGTGCCAGGGCTCTGGCACCCTCACAGGGAAGAAGTTCTTCCTCACATGGAGGTGGAACTGCCCATGTTTCAACTTATGTCCATTGCCCCTTGTCCTGTCTCTGGCCATCACCAAGAAGAGTCTGTCCCCATCCTCTTTACCTTCTCCACTCAGATTTTGTACACTTTGATTGCAAATCTATGCTGCTGTTTGATGCTGACTGGAGGCTTGAAGTGACATGTGTGAAGGACACCTGTGTGGCAGCTGTTACTGTGAATACTACACTTGTAGGGGACTAGCAGTTAGAAATCCAGCATGCAAGTAAAGCTGTTCTATTCACTGCTGCGGTTAAGTGAAGCTTCCAGAGTGCTGCCACAGTTCTTAGTTTGGTGTTTCTGCTCCTCTTTTTCAGTGCGTCTTATTTTGACAGCAGCAGCTGGAATTATCGGAGGGCTTCTCCTGGTTGCTACCTGGTGGAGATTTGGCTCCGTCTTTCTTTGTATGCTGATTATTGGACTTGTGCTGGGATTTCTCTTCTCCTCAGCCATCTTCTTCACCCCACTAGGTAGGCTCTGTTGCAGGGTGCTGGCCACCCAGATGCTTCACTGCTGTGTTACAGGACCACGTTTTTGGGTGTAGCTGTATGTATCTGGGACACTGCAAAGCTATAAGGTTAAAGGCACTGCAGCTTCCTATGCTGGGAGCTTTCCGGTGCCTGCCAGGGCTGCCGTGCGAGCGCTGTCCCTGAAGCCTGCCTCCAGGTGTGAATGACCTGGAGCATCTCCACTGGTGGGAGAAGGAAACCACTTGTTCTGCAGAGGACTCACACCCGAGGTGCTTGCTGTGTGAGCAGCGTGCGACAGCAGCGGGGCCCGCGCGCACGTTTGTGTCTGTCCTGTTCTCTGCAATCCTAAACACGTTGCAGTAGAGCCCACAGTTCACCTGAGAGGCATCGCAAGTGAAGGCACCGTGGATCTCCAGTTCTTGCTGTGGACAAGCAGCCTTGCAGCTGAATTGGTGCCATCAGGGTCTTCAGAATGACTTGGAGGGGAGGAGTAGAAGACAAATCCACTAAAAATGAGCCTGGCTGCAGAGCTGCAAATGCTCAGGGATCTCAGGCACTTGCCACCCTCCTGCCTCTGCTCCAGCTTTACCTCTCAAGTTGCACCTCTTTCAGTCTTGCCAACAGTCGCCTGCTGGGAACACTTTTTGTTCTGGCACCACCTGCCTTTGAGCCCAGGTTCTGTGATGGTCCATACAATCCCTGGTTGCTCTTCATGGTGGGAAAGCAGTGAGTCATCTTGGGGTTAATGATTCCCCTGTGTTTAACTGGCAGGCCTTAGAAATAAGGGAGAGCAAAACCCTGTTTACTCTGGTGACTTCGTGACTGTTTCAAAAGGGCAAAGTTGGCTGCCCCATTGGTGTTGTGTGTATGGGCTGCACTTCCTGCATCAGGCACTGCAGCCAACCCTGCCTAGACGTAGGCTTGTAGATTATAGACTTGCACAGGTAATAAGTGGCCCCTCGCTGTATAGAAGCACTCAGATGCTCTATCAGGTGAGGAGCAAATGCCTCAGAGTGGTCTGATGCCCCTCTTTAGGGTAGTAGACCTGTTCTGAACCAGGTTTGACTTGTTTTCTGTCCTTGTAAAGGGTAACACTTCTAAAATGTGCTTTAAATTGGCTATTGAGCTCAGAAGCTGTTTTCCATGTACTCTCTGAATATGCTAGGGAGGAATTCACTTCCAGTCCCTTTTTAATCAATAAGAAAAGGGATAAGCATGCTTTGTTAGCACTAGTTAAAAGAAACTACTTCAGCTGAGGAACGTACTATCTTTGCAGGAGATTACAAAGTGTTCCGTGATGATGTTGTGTTCTGGGTGACCTTTTCCTGCGTGGCCTTGATGATTCCAGTGCTGTTTTTTGGCTGTCCAAGAATTGTAAGTAATCTGCATGACTACCTCGGGGAAAGGGAGGAAGGGATGTCTGATAATTTCTCCCAAAACACGGATCTGTGGGGTATGTGCCAAAGACTTAACGTGGCCTCGCCTAGCTCAGGACTGGCTCTAGGGCTCCTGCTCAGTCCCGCTTGTGTTGCCAGAGGCAAAGGGATGGTTTTGGCTTGGTGCTGCACGTAGGTTAAAGGCAGCCCTTCTTAGCGGGCCCGCCTGCTGCTCTCCTTCCCGGGTACCTGGCACGAGCAGCTGGTTGGACCCCACGGATCTTGCTGATAACTTGAGTGCTGAATCAATAAAAACCACTGCTCCGAGGGGATGGGGAGTCTGTGTGTGTCTCCTGAAGCTGTGTGTTTGCTTTGCTTGTGTTTCTCCCCTTCCCTCTCCTCTCTAGCTGAACATCCTGGCGTGCGGAATAGTTGGCTCCTACGCGGTGGTGTTGGCTGTTGCCTGTTACGTCTTCACGAGTCTCGCCTACGTCACCCTAGAGCTGCTCAGGAGGATCCTCAACGACTCCTTCAACAGGGCTTACACCCACGTGCCCTTTCAAACCAATGGTGAGAGCTGCTGCTCAGGCCCCCTTCCTTAAAGACCAAGTGGGGCAGGCTGCAGGCTGCTGATGTTTGAGGCTCAATTCCTACCCAAACTTTGTACCATAAGCGAAGCCGGATCTGGAAAGGAACTGTCCTGCTTAGGGCCCTAAAATGTTTCAGTAGGAAGCGTCTTGGAGGGTGAATGTGGCCAGTTACAGGCACTGGGGTATACAGCACTTCTCTGAGAAACCCTGTGTCTCTGCTGCTGTTGTGAGCAGCCCGTACTGCCAAGCAGGAGGGAATGAGTGAGGGAAAGAGCAGGGGTGGTGGGAGCCTTAACATCCAGCCCAAAAATTCTAGTCCTTCCACAAAACTGAGTGAGCTTACGCAGACAAGAGGCCCTGTGTGCAGTGCTGCACTGCCACCCGCTGTTGTTGCGGATGCCTCTGCAAAGTGGACGGTCACTAGAGCTAAACCTGCAGCTCGCATGCTGCACCAGCTCCGTGTGGGTTGTCACCTCTGGTGCTTGTCCCTAGAACACTCCTAGAAGAGAGGATGCCGAGACACCTGCCTGCCTGGCAGCGTGGTGCCTGGGAAGGCGGCAGAGCTCTGCTTCACCACGGGAACTGACGTGTTCCTCTCCTCTCCCTGCAGACTTCATTGTGCTGGCGGTGTGGGCCATGCTGGCGCTCACGGGGGTGACGGTGCAGCTCCGGCGGGAGCGCAGCGAGGTGCCCTTCCCGCCGCCGCCCTACCTCCTCTGGAAGCGGGAGAGGCAGCGCCGGAGCACCAACGTCCTGGACCCGAGCCACCACCGGCCGCCGCTGCGCGAGCGCATCCACAGCAAGCTCCTGCACCTCAGGGAGGCCTTCCGGAAGGAGCAGCCGGCCGGGGAAAGAACTCCCTTGCTCCTGTGAGCAGCCGCAGACCTGGAGGGCGCGGAAGAAGAGCCCAGGCCTGGCGTGGGACGGGGGCTCGTTGGCTTGTGGGAGCGGGGCGGCTGCCCGGCTTGGAGCGAAGCACTGAGCTCTGCATGCCCTGCCTGCGGCCCGGGCTGCTCGTGGGAGCTCCTGGGGCTGCTGCTGCAGTGCAGGCAGCGCAGAGCTGGGGCCCTGACCGGACAGCGGGGCTCTGTCCTGGGGTCTAGCTGGGTGCTTAGGTAAGCAAATTCCAAACCTGGGCTTAAGGTAACCTGTGCGGAGACTGTTGTTCCCCTGCAGTGTGAAAATCACTGCCAAGCTGCTACGTGACGCTCCCCAAGGTGAGCAGGCTTGCAAGGGAAGAAGGACCATAAACGAGAGGAGTTTTTAGCAGCAGCTGAAGTAACATCTTCAAAAAGGTACAGAACGGATGGCTGCAGACTCTCTCTTTTCCCAAGAAGTATTCCCAAACCTTGCAAGCTGCACTAAGTGACTGAGTTGAACCTGCACTGGATTAACTGTTGTGTGTGTGTGCACTGGGCCTCCAAGCAGACCTGGTCTGAGACGGGACCTCAGCCCTCGCTGGCGGCTGGCTCTGCAGCAGGCTGCTTCTCCAGGCTCCACAGGGAGATGCCAGCGGCTCGCCGTGGGGCTCGCCCCCTTGCTTGCCTTCCGAGCAGCCTGGCGCTGCTGCCAGCTCGCTGCCCTCTGCCCTGTGCATGGGCTGCTGCCAACAGTGTAACTACAAGAGGCACCTCGTAGCCAGCAGCCAGCTCTTCCTGGATGGGGTTGAAACACTAGCTGCTTTCTTTCTCTTAAACCAACGGCTCTCCTAATTCTTGTCTCGGAGGCGTGAGCGGGACCCTTGCTGACTGAGTGTGTTCCTTGGACTGAATTTGCCTGAGTGTGATGCAGTGTGACAGGAGATAGGGGACCTCCCTTGTGCTCTGAGGAACTACTGTCTTGTGTGGTGGCTTTATCCACTTCCTGAAACCCAAACCAAACAAAAGCCTTTTCAAACTGCATCTGGGAGCTTCGTGGGTTTTGCTCACTTAACTGCACAACCAGTCCCCAGGTTTCCCTCACCTCCCTTTTCCTCCTCCTCTCTTCCCAAGTCTAGTGTTCACCTTCAGTGGTTCGTGTCCGTGTCATGTCCTACGTCTGTTACAGGCTCTGGTGGCTCCTTCCCCCTCATCTCCCAGTCCCTGTATTTTGCCCGTGGGCAGCACCGTGGGCAGCCCTTCCTGCCTGGCGCCGTGTGGCTGTTCTGCCCTGAGTCACTTTGGAGCTAGCAAATTCCCTAGGCAGCCTCGGGCTTTCCGCTGCCGGTGTAAATTCTTGGTGTAAAGTACAGGAGCCCGAACAACTCCCACATGGAAAGTGCCAAAGCAGCTTTTCCTGAGGATCTGCCTAATTCAAGGCTCAAGCATCCTAGTGGTGTGAAAAGGAAGCTCTGGGGCTGCCGTCCATGGGTCAATCCCCCTGCCCTGCACAATCGGGGACGGCTGTGGTGACCTCCCTGCCCTGACCTCCCTCCCCTGCGCTGAGGCCGAGCAGCAACCCCTCGTTTGGCCTGCAAATGCTCTTAAACATGTTTACCTTGGGGGACGGGGTCTTTGTAACTGCTGTGATTAACGTTGTGGAAGAAGTTTAATATTTTCTATACCTTTTATAATAAAGATGTCTTTTGGGAAGAGCGCTGCTGCTCTGCGCCGACTTCGGCGGTGCTTGCAGTCCGACCAGCTGGAGCCAGCTCTTGGTGTGGAAAATGCGGGAGAGCCTCCAGGGAGGCGACGGGGGACCAGAGCCCTCCTCCCGCAAGGGCTCCCTGAGGCTCCGGCTCGGCTGCAGGTCCGGCAGCGCGGGATGGGCTGCGGAGGGAGCCTCTTCCTGCCTGTGCAAGGGGTTCAGCCTGCACCTCCCTGCCCTTCCCTGCCTCTTCCGCCGTGTCCCAGAGGAAGCTGCTGCCGGCTCCGTAAGGGGCTCTTGGGCCATCCTTGGGGCTGCTTCCCAGGAGCCATGGTCTCCACTAGGGTGTTGGAGGGGCTGCAAATGAAGCATTTCCGAAGGTGTGTGAGCTGGGGCTGCTTGGGCAGCCATGAGCCGCCTCCTGCCGCTCGGCAGCTCCAGCCCTGCTCTAGGGTGCTCCAAGTTTTTGTGGCCTCCTCACTGTGCTAACAATCCTGGAATGATCCTAGGGCATCTGGCTTGGTTGCACCTACGACTTTTCTGTGCCTCTGTTCCCTGTAGCCCTGCCTCAGATCCACAGTGGGGGTTTCTTCCCTCACCTTGCTTTCCCTCCGCACTTTGTTCCTAAAGCGGTTGTGGCGTCAGGTGCCTCAAAGACACAGATCTCTCTACAGACACGGGTCTCCCTGCGCACTTGTCTCTCCTCGCTCCTGTTGAAGACACCCCAGCCTGACGGTGCTCCCTGCTGGAGGCAGAGGTTTCCTGCAGCAGCCTGGAGCAGGCCGGGCTGGCGCGGAGCAAGCGCTGTGCTGCGGGCGGCAGCGAGGACAGCGGGGCCGTCTCCAGCGCTGCCTTTCGGTAGGGAGCAGATTACAGCAGCCATAGGAGAGACTCCCAGGGAGCTTTCACCATCCGTAAGGTGTTTGGGGCCCTGTGAGGTGCCCTGCTCGGCGTCCTACACCTCCTTGTGGGGCTGCTGCTGCAGCTTGGTGACTCGTACCTGGGGCTGCTTCATTTCCCTGCCTTCAACGCCTTCACGCCCGGCCGTAACCGTGTGAAACCATCAACCAGCACTCGCTGGCAATGGTCGTTGTGCTCCTTTCCCTTCACGTTCCCCACCTTAGGCTGAGATGAAGATGAGTAAATCTGATTAACTCGTTAGCTTTCCACAAAAGTGCATCTTTTTTTCGCTTTTTCATCTACATCAACACATCCCATCTGCCCTGAGGTGTAAAGAGAAGCCAAGGGAAAGGCAAGGGACAAATCGGGCTCTTTATTTCCCTGTATGTTAATAACAGGCCCATTTCCAACCCCATTCCCCTTCAGTCATGGAAGCAGACAATCTTTCAGTCGACTTTATTGATAAAATAACTTTACTGTACAGTACACAATTGTAACCATAGATTCTTTTCAAGCCTTTTCAAGCATTACAAAAATAACAGGTATGCAATGAAAAATAGTCACTCCACACACCGTGAAGGTTCTTTAAAATCCTAAAGCCATCGGGGCCAGGGGAGCCAAAGGGGAGACGTATCAAACGTGTGAAGAGTAGGAGTAGATAAATTAAGTCACCTTTCTTAACTTACAAAAATAAACACTAATCAAGCATTATTTCATAATAGAGCAACCTTAAAGAACAGCCACAGACTGACCCCCTTTCTCTGCTGCAGGACTCCGGGGTCTGCGTTCGAAAGACAAACCAGAAGGTCAGCTGTGAAACTGCATTCGACGTGAGACAGGTACCTCAGGCAAGGGCTGAAAGGACACTTTAAAAATACCTTTAAATTTAAAACCAAATTTCTCTTAATTTTATATGTCTCAAAAAAAATTCACTTCTAGTAAGTCGCTGCTTGCAAGCTACAGCAGAAATGCAAGATGTGAAGGCTGGAAGCACCGGGCAGGTTTTACGGGTAGTTGTAGCGCACCAGCAGATTTCATGCTGGAGCCTGAATGTTCCTCCAAGTCTTCCCCAAGATGTGAAAATGTTTTTCATGTACATGAGGGTCCTCAACATATTTCTTATAACTTAGAAACAAGATAATTTTTCTGGGGGGGAAGGAGAAGCAGCAGTCTCTCTAATTGTACAAAAATTGCTGGAGAAATGTGCAGTTTCATTCACAGCTCTCCTTTCTGAGGTCCTAAGACACCCGTGTTTCCTGATTCGTGTATCAGTTGATCAAAAACCAGCATTTGTTGCCTCTACTAAACATTCCCCTTTGCCTGTTTCTCCTAAAATCACTAGAGGAAAGGGTAGGGGTGCAGATCACAGCACCAGAACGACCATGTTACTCTCCCTGTGAATTCAGCTCACTGGAAGCTGAAAATCAGACCTTGTGGTGTATTTATTTCGAGCCCAGGGAAGTTATGCTGAGTCAAAGGAAGTTCTATTTACATCGGACACACTTTAAAATAGTTTGCTTAATTTGTCTTTGTCTTGCTGCAGCTGAAAGTCAAATTTGGTGAAATGACCATTATTTGCAGCGTCCAGCTCGTTCTGCTAGGGGAGCTATGAAGCAGCCCAGCCATTCAAGCATGCCAGGAGCTCTCGCCACGCTGCTTGGTGAGCTGGAAGCACGGGAACGCGCGACACGGGAAGGGGTGCAGATGAACATCAGTGCCAGCCAGGAACGTGCTTGCTGCCTTGCTCAAGGAGCACAGTGGGGCTCACACAGCAAAGGCAGACGTGGGCTGTGTCAGCACCTCTCCACTGCAGACCTGCCCCACGCAGCCCTTCTCAGTACCTGCACCAGCGGCTGCAGTGCGGTGAGCGGTGCCAGCGCCTTCTCCCTCCTGCAGCTGTGGCACGACACCTGTGGCAGGCTGGTAGCATGCCCAAGTGAAACCAGTGAACATGCACCCAAAACGTGCCTAGAGATCTGCTCGAGGACTGCTCAGTGCTTAGGAAAGACAAATGGACGAGCCCGGGGCGGGCGGCCAGGCTGCCGGCATCACCGGAGCTTCTGCCTCCTTCCCCCCGACACCTTCCTGCTGCTACATGCCGAGGGGTTCACACTGAAACTAACATTTCAAAGTCCCGCTTAGGAAACTTGGGGAGACTATCTGAGAGAAAATTGAGGGGACTGAGGTGGCTATTGAGAACTGAGCTTAGTCTTCTCTGGAGGAGAAGAGTTAGGGCAGAACTACACTGGGCCAGCTGCATTGCAGAACACAGTAACAAGGAGAAATGGGAGCAGCTCTTCTGATATTTTGAAAATACAGTTAAGTATCCATACACTCTTAGGAATCCCATTCAAAATTTAAAAATACATATTGAGTAAAGGCAAAAGCATTGCTTACGTTTCTCAAAATTGCCCTTGCATTCCTACAGGATACCTTGTGGCTAACTAAGCAGAAATCCTCAGGCTCTCCATGTTGCAATGCAGACCCTTCCCACTAAACAAGTTGGTCACAAAATGCCAATTCTAGAACCAAAACCAAGCAGCTCGTTACAGGTAGAAGGTGCAGCGTGGGCAGCACACACGGCTCTCCCGCTGCTGCTGCTCGGGCCAGAAAGACCTGCCCTTATTTTAGCACAGCTGAGTGGAACGTTTGTATGGGCACTCATTCCTATAAACTATGTGACATCCTGGCATTTATCAGCCAAAGACTTCATATAAAAATAATTCCCAATTCAGTAGGTGCATGAAACCATTTCCTATCAGAGTTAGTTCTCTGGCAATGAACCTATCGCTAAGGTTTCTTTATAGAATACCAGTTTTAATTTATTTCACATAGAATAAAATGCACTAAGCTGATTTTTAAGATGCTTCAGCTTGCTGGTGCCCTATTCAGTAACAAGTGCTTGACAAGTGACCCCTGATACTCCATTGGTAAAGTGTGCAATTGACGCTGCCTGACTTGCATAGTCCTTAGCTTTTCCTCAGGCTCAGATCACTGCTTGTTACTAATCCTGACAGAGATGTGCTCTCCGATGCATCTTCTTTCTTGAGGTTCAGGAATGACTCTCTAGTTATCTGAAGAATTTCTCTTAAGCCTTTGTTTTCTTGCTATAGGCAGAGAAAGAAAAGGCATTTAAAAGAACCATCCAAAAAAAAAAGTCAACATAACTACAGGAATAGTCTCCCCTCCACTCCATACCGACGTATGGGGAATAAAAATGGGATTTACAGTCAGGTAGTGTTATGTTATCTTTTAAAATTAAGTGCACAGACTTCTGATTTTCTTGTTCTATTCAATGGGTGTTAAACAAGGAAAGAGAAAAAAAAGGTCATTATACAAAGTTAGATAAGAAATTTAATTTACGTCAAATACTGTATTTTATAAGAAGTCTTTCTATTCACATTGTCTCATAATTAACTGCTTTGCTAGCAGTTGATCAAAAAGCATTGCCCCTGCAATGTTCAATATCTGAGTTAAACCACTTAAAAATTATAGTATTGTGAAAGTGGTTTTAAAAGCTAAAGACGTGGACATATTAATTTACATCCTGGCTTCTTAGTCCTTAGCACAAATTTGTGTAGCTTTTTAGCTTTTCCCTTCATTGAGACACTTCAAAAAAGAGAAGGCTTAATCTTCTAATCACTAATCTCTGGGGAAGAAGTATCCAAGGTGTGTACAACTTGCACACAGTGGGCTACTGTGAGGAAAACACAAAGTAATAAGGCACCCAAGGAGGGAAGAGTAACAAAAGAGCAGTGTGAGCAACACGGTAACTGCAGAAAGACCCAGGGGCTGGAGAGGCCTCGTTCTGATAACACTTACTCCCTTGCGAGGGGAGGAACGAAATCTTGGAGAAATCTGGAGCGCGCTGTAAAGCTTTTGTGGACCCAGGCACTTAGTGGTAATCTGCACCCCCCAAACAACCAGCAGACAAGCGGCTTCCCGGCTTTGGGAGCTGTATCCCAACTTGTATGCTATCCATTAATATATGAGTAGTCATTTCTAAGCATTTTATGCTCAGGGGAGGTGGGAGGTAAGAGGATGAATCCCTGCTTTGTGCCACTGCCTTTTCCATGTCCTACTTACTTCCAGCTGGACGATACGCTCCTGCTCTTTACAGCCGTGCTTCTCATCAATTTCAATGGCTTTCCTCATGACTGCGGCCATTTCTGTGATTTGGTCCACGTGCAGCTGCAGTTCCTGAGCCACAGGAATAAAACAATGCCAGCTTTAGTACTATTTTTCTCAGCAATCTTAAAAGTGAAGCACTAAATGTACATTTGAACTGCTGTCTCACCTGATAAAAATAGTATGGCAGATCTGAACTTGCAGACTAAAACAAGCTGTAACTTCAGACACGAGCAGTCACCGTGGTTCTTGCTATCTAAATAAAATCTGTTTTGTCACATAGCATTTCCTTTTCAAGAAGAATTGGTTTTTAAGAGCATCAGTGATAATCTCTGCAAAGGTACCACGTGCTCTCTTTGGCAAGGACTTCCTGTACTGCAGGAGTTGATGTTTTATCTTTTGGGTCTGCAGAAAGATTGAATTCCTCTAAGAACAGCAGTGCAGCAGACATTGTTTTCCACCTGAGCCCCAGCCCAAGGCAGGTGCTGACAGTGCCAGCTCCCAGGCAGACACTTCTCTCCAAGAAGTAGGTGAAAAGCCTAAAAGGCCGGACACGGGAAGTGATCCTCCCTGCTACCCCAGCTATTCGGGAACTTGCACCCAGATCCACTTCCAGTTCCAGCTTATTTGCAATTTGGACTCCAAAGCTCCTTGTCCTGGCTCCAGTGCCAGGAGAAGGATGACAGGAATTGCTAGCACAGGCACTGCAGCCTTAAGAAGGAAGAAAGGATTTGCATGATCTTCTATAGCTGAAGTGAACTGATCTCTTACCTTAAAACTACCCCAAAACTATTAAACTACCCTAAAAACTACCTCACTTAGAATCATAAGCACTGGCTGACTAAACCACGCGTTACCATCTGCTCTTTCTACTCTTCCTCTCTGCCCTTGCAGCTGCTGAGGCTACAGCTTAGTTATTTACTCAGGAAGCAGCTTACTCTCCACTCGGAGCACGGCCAAAAGTAACCTGCACGCACCTCACTATTTTCATTGAAACAAATTTTAAGAAGAAAATAGTTTTAGGCACCATTTTGAAGGGCCATGTTTAGCATTTCAGGAACAGTGGCGAGAGCACAAGGGGCAAGCAAGCACCCAAGTCATGAAGAGAGTTCTGGTTTCCAGATATCCCGCTGCCTTCACGTGCTATTTGGTGGCCTCCTGATCAGAGGCTCTTCCAAGGTCATTAATAGGGTGCTAAGGCAGAGCTGAAGTTTCTCCTCTGGAAGCCAAAGGTGTAAAAGGTAGATGCTGTGACACAGGGCACTGCAGTGAAGGTGTTTCCTTACAGCCTCAATATATGCAAACATTTTGCATTTGTCCTTTTTATTTGTCATATATTGATTGTTTTCAGAAGAGAAAAAAACAATCCATGCTTACAGGCCTTGTTCAATTGAGCAAACTCAAACAGTGCACTTAAATCAAGGGCATTACTTCCAGCCCAAACAGTTTTCCAATACACACGAGCCCAATAAAGAAAAAAAAAAGAAGTTATTCCGTTTAAATGAGGTGAGTGTTGATTTGCAGAAATCAATGTGTTAAATAATCTTTTGTAAACAGGCACCAAAGTTGATAGCTACTGCTTGAGAGAACAGTAATTTTTGGTAACAGTGAGATTAATTTTTAAGGAATCACAGATTTTTCAGTTAAAATGAGAAATGTTTAGAATGTTTCAAGACTGCCTTCTTTTTTAACCTAATGTTAAGACTGATGTGAATAATGAAATTCTAGAAATTCTAAGTGTCAGGATAAGAGTTGGAATGCTTTTCATCGGGCATTCCTGTGGAGAGAGGTTTAACCAAGGCGTTGTAGCCTAAATCTTTTGACTTAAATAATATTGTTCAGTGTTCAAGTTTTTATCCACAAAAAAAAATCTAAATGAAATTTCTTAGTCTATTTCAGGATTAAATACCATTTTACTCTTTTATCTTGGTACCAAAACCACTCCAAAGGCTGCAGGAAGTGCCATTCCACTTGGAACAGCAGTTTCTTCAGAAAGAGGTATAGGCTTACGAGTTTTTAGTGTTCATGTTTAAAATGTAGCTCTAATTCTGTCCATTCATTCAGATTAATCTGAGTAATTCTATTTATTTTAATAGCACTGATTTCAATAGCACTAGTCAGAATATTACCTTGTAAGGAGATAAGGAAATATTAATAGTTTCACAGTCTGCAAATCTTAAAGCTTTGTTCACCTGGTAGCCAGATCCTAATTTGGCTTTGCAGACTTGATTTGATGAGGTTAAATAGGATTAAACACTTACAACTACCTTTTGTCCACACGGTTACACTGCTTTTTGATAACTAGAAATCCTGTAATAAAACTTCCTTGTTAGAAAGCAAAAATTTAAATTGGTTAATGACTTCTAAACATTTAAATTATTTTTAAGGCAATGTATATATAAGTTATTTATTAATGCTATAAAAATAAAGGCTAATCTTATCTGAAGTTGTTGGAATATGTGCACACACCTCACTCAGGATAGCTTAGAAAAACACTATTTAATAGCACCTTCTTTTTCCAGTTTTCAAGAGCCAAGAGAGGCCACCTAATCCCAGCAACCTGCCACCACTCCAGCGCTTGAGGCTGATCCCGATGCTACTCGGCAGTTTGAGCACGTACACCCAGCCATTCCAGGTTCAAAAGGATTTTAAAGATGGGTTTTTAAAAAGATAAGGATTTAGAGAAAAAACACTGAATGCAAAAACCTTGCCCTCCCACTCTCTCCCATAAACACTAATTATTTATGGGTATCAAAGGCAAAAGTTAAAAGACAGTCCAAATGTCTGAATACTACTAAAATGGAGATATAATCTGAAAGTTTAGTAGAGCAGAGTTTGAAGACCTAATCCAAAAAAAAAAGGCAAATTAAGAAGTTATAGTAGCAAAATAATAATTAATAGATGCTTAAATAGATCAGCAGCAAATCAGATTAATTTAACATGCTGATTAAGTTCACATTTCAGAGACTACATTGTAAAAATCAGAATTTGATAGTACAGTGATAGAAAATCTGAGATTAAGTATTGTATCAATCATCAATCCACTAAAAACAAAATTAAGTTTAATCCAAACAAACAACCAACCCAAGAAACCAAACTGAGTTCCTACCTTGGAATGTTGCTCTTTTAACTTCATTATAATGCTGGGATCATCCTTCTTGCTCGCCATGAGCAGCCTAAACATCTGTTCCCTGTACTTGCTCATTATCAGTTCCAAAGCAGACTGATGTTCTTCAAGAGATGTGCGTAGTTCTACAAAGAGAATTTTAGCTCAGTTAAAGTTTTATTGGAAAAAAAGGATTCAAAAATTCTTCATTGTGAGAAAACTGTAAAAAGCTCTTAACTGAGCACCCCATTCCATGCATCATAAAATCTACATAGTGACTATAAATGTCTTCAGTGATGAGTGGGAAAATTCTTGCTTGGTCAAAAGCAGAGGCTCTTCAGAGCTTTATTCTAGACACTTTAATCAACATCATATGTAATCTGAAAAGCGGGTTACACATCTCTTTTAATATACAACTTTATGAAATGAAAGTGGAAAGAATACCTGTCAAAATATACCGAGGCTTGCTCTAATCTAAAAGACTAAAATACTCTGATTCTTAGTTAAAAATTTTAAAATTTTGCAAAGCAGAACTTTCCACATAGCCAACTCAAAAGACATGGGAAAAAGGAAGAAAAATCATCATAAAAAGATAAAATTCCTCAGATGACACAATATTGATACCAATCAAGACCACTGGCTCCTTTGCTGACTGTAACTGTCAGAACGCCCACGGAATTCCAGAAGGAGAGTTTTGGAGTGAAACTAGACTGCTCCTAAAATAGTTACTTTTTAGCAATGGGAAAACGTGTTTCTAAATGGATACCTATATGGTAGGTATTATTCCATGACTTTTACTGAAATTCAAGATATGGACCAAAAACCGTCATCTTCCAAAATTCTTTTCCCTCCCCATTAATCATAGTGCTATTAATTGTCATTAGAACTCTGCTACATCAGGACCAGATAAACTGACAAACTAAGATTAGAAGAAAATGAATTTCATATAGAACCACTCTATAATCAATGCAAGTGCTGCTGATTCCTGTGGGCAAGTTAGGAGCTCAAAAAGAGTAGAATACTCCAGCCTTACCTTTATTCTCCTGTTGCAATTCCCTAATCTGTCTGTTTTCCTGCTGGATTCCCATCACCAGTGTAGACCGAGGACGATGTCTTGCTACTTCATTAAGCTCTTGAATTTCTTCTTGGTACTAGTCATTTAAAAACAACGACAATATCAGTCAATGAAGACAAGCAAGAACCAATTCTTATGTCACAGCCTGAGGCTAGCAAGGTGATGCTTATTTTTAAATAGCTCCTTTTCAAAAACAAATCCTACTCTTACATCGGAATGTTTCACTAGCTTCACAGATACAAAAGTATTGCCTTTCTTTTAAAAGAAGCTTAACACCACCAATTTACAAAGTGTACATGTTTTAATTCACCACCAGTGATTAAAACTGGTATATATATATAATATATATATAGTAAAGTGCAACCATGAGGCATTAAATATGAGATATTTACTATACCTGCCCAAGACATTATTCTATTTGACACCCTTTACTTAAAGTCACAAGGCCTGTGCATGACTAACTTGACAGGCATGAAGCACAGGAAGGGCTTTATTATTTTACAGGCCTATTATCATGTCACAGACTGAGTGCTGTTTTGAATCGAGAAAACACACACGGAAAAGCCAACCTGTTTCATGGCTTCCACGCGCTTGTTCAGAGCTGTGGTCTGCTCAATCAGAGCTTCGGCGGCGTTGTCGTGCTCCCTGAGCCGCTCCACCAGCGCCTTGGCATCTGCCAGGGCTTTCTCGATGGTGCAACTCATTTCTGAAGAGTGGAAACACACGCGCTTGTTAACGCCACTCGCCTGCTGCAGAGCGGAACCGCGTCTAGCGATGCGGGTAGTCCAGGCTCCGAAATGCAGTGGGTGTTACAAGACATTATCTACAGCGAAAACTGCAAAAAAGGTCGTGGATACCTGCATGTTCAAAACACTGGCCTTGCATTTACATGCTCCTTTATGGGAAAACAAAAATGTAAAGACTGAAGAAACCTCACTTTTTTTTTTCTACAGAAAAGAGAATCTCTCAACATGCTTTAGAACTCTTCTTTAGTAGCAGGACAGCAACGCTAGAAGATTATCAGAATCACAAGCCTTATTAAAAGGAAGGCTGGGTGTTTGTATCCAGAAAATTTATAAGCTACTGGAAGAATGACCTGAATCTTTTCCTTAGCCAGGACATTTGTTAAATGATTTTTTATGGGCAGAAGAGGTCAATGAGCTACTGAACTATGGGGAAAAAAATCAGCCCAAGTTGTTTTTCTGACTTCTTAGTCACCTTTACAAATGATAGCCTAGTATCTTTAAGCCAAGCTTAATGAACGCTCCATGTTTCCCCAGCTGACATTCTCCTACTGCCGCAAGTAAGGAGTGGAAGGAAGGATATTTGAAACGAAGGAAATGTCACCATTCCCTTGGCAGATTATACAGTTGTTTAAAACCATTTTCTTTGATTCGTGTATTCCTGAAAGCATCTGCATTTTAGTGCATACAGGATTTATATACACATGAAAAAAGCTAAATTCTTCCTGTTATATAATAAATTGTTCCTTGTGTCTGGCATATTCTGTATGTAAGACACCAATCCAGTTATACAATGAGCTGTTTTAAAGGATCTGCTTTTCTCACTCCCCATTTCCCATTCCAAATTTGCTCATGTTCTTGGTGACCTACAAAAACAAACTAGCCCAGATAAAACATGCCCCATCCCTGCCAGCTGGCTAAACTGGTACAGACCTTGATTCAATCGGATACAAAATTTTAAAACCCAAATCCTCAGTTTCTAACTCAGTTCCCTTGTCACGTTTACCCTCGCAGTGCCGGCTGCAGCCCACGCAGCTGCTCCCCACGGCCTCCCACTCGCTCCTAATCCCTTCCCTGACCTACCTGGCCTGCCCTGGGGCTCGGAGCGGCTACGGCCCTCCTCCGTTTGCCCTTTTCTTTTCTTTTTACTCATTTTCCTTTCTTTTTTTAAACCTCATTCCTGACAGCTCCCCCCCGCCAAAGCCCCAACGACCGTTGGTCCCACCGCCGCCAACGGCCGCCGCCAACGGCCGCGCGGAGCTGTCACCTCCCCATCCACCCCGCGGGCCACTCACTCATGACGGGCGACTCCGGCCGGGGGGGGAGACCCCGGCGCGGCGGGAGGCGCCGGCGGCCGCGGCGCGCTCCGGTGGCGGCGGGAAGGGCAGGGCCGCGGGCTCCCCGGGGCGGCCGCCACCGAGCCCCGTAGCGGGGCCATGACCGCTGCCCCGCGCAGCCCCGAGCGGCAGCCGCGGCAGGAGCTGCGCGTCCTGCGCCCATCCCCGCAGCACCCGCACCCGGACACAGCACAGCCCTGCTCGCCATCAGCCGCAGCGAGGCGCGCGAGTACGGGAGAGGCTGACAGGCAAAGTCCATCCTCACTTAGGGCTCATTTCAGGCTGTACCTTCCAGTAACTAAACAGAAACCCAATGCCCAGGGAAGAACTGCTCTCTTCCATAGCAGTTTGTGCCTGTGCACATTGGCACCGCATTCCGCATAAACCGGCTGGCCCCAGCAAGCAACACAGCTGGGGATCCACACAGCCCCTTCCTAGGAGCTTCCTTGGTGTTAACCTTGGGATTAACTCCTTAACACAGGTGCCAGTACTTAGTCAACAATTACCTTAAGGTCACTTTATCACATCAGCTACACTAAGATGGTAAAGAGAACCAAACCAGCTTTCCCCATACCTGCTGAGCCTGAGCATACTTAAGCAGACTACATAACACTTCACTCGCTGAACATTTTGGTTCCTTCCCCTGCCCTGTCAGCTCAATAACCCCTTTTAAGCTAAAGGGCATATGCAAAACTGGACATAGTGAGTCAATTGAGATGGCTTCCTATTTATTTTTTTCTTATTACATTAAAAGGAAAGATAGAGGTATAGAAATATATTTCTATCTAGTCTATTAATAAGGCGTTTCAATACTCTAAGGGGCTCCTCCCCATCCAAAGTCAGACACCAAAAAGCTTGCCAAATTTCTTGTAACAGAACACATACCAAAACCAACTTAACTGAGGCAGCTTTATTCATTTATAATGACACTTTGCACAAGAACAGAAGCTGTAAGTCTCCAGTCCTATAGAAATTACACAGGCTGTTGGATGTGGCAAACCTCTCAGCCTAGTGAAGAGCAGACACAGAGCACAAGCTTCTCCTTCCTGCACAACTAGCCCCCTTCTCACTGGTTATCCAGCTTCCACCCACACCACTTCTTGGGGAAAACAACAACCCTCTCCTTGCTTTCTCCGTTACCTTCCCTAGCAGGCCCCAGCACTGAGACTACAGCTTCCAGACTGCCGAGCTGTGACACTAGGCTAATACCTCACCTTGTTCTGTGGCAGAGGATATAAAGCAGCGCTGTTACCCTCTACAGCTACCACCTGGCAGAGGCAGTCCAGGACTTGGAGCTTGCCGGGCAGCAGGAACCTCCTTTACTGAGGTCTGCTCATGGAGCAAGGAGAGCCAAGCAGGACATTTCACAGCAGCCAGGGCCCTGTCAGCAGTTCTGTTGGCCAAAGCAGGAGGAGGCTGCTCCGCATTCAGGAGGTGGCTTTGGCACTTGCACAGCTCTGCTCTGCCACACACCGCAGTGCAGTAGGTCACACTAGGGCTCATCTGCAAGATATTCACCATTACAAACAAGTAGCTTGCCTTGGAGGAACTTGGCTAGAACCAGGACTCAGTTTCTTATCGACCTCCAAAAGGAACAAGTGAAAGGATGAACACGGCTCTTAACATGTCTGATGACAAGGCAGGGGTATAAACCAGCTCCTGCATCCTTTGCCTCTGTCCTCATTTGTAAGATGCTCTCTCAGAAGTTGCCAATGTCAGGAAAAAGAAGGCAGGGAGAAGGGAGAAAAAAAATAATTGTGTAGTTACTGACAGTAAAAAAGAGAATCTGAAGAAACAGAACACAAGCCAGAAGACTGAAACAACTAAGAACAGAAAGGGGGAAAAGATACTAGGTATTTTAGGTAAGATACACAGTATATAATAGCAACTTGAAAGAACAGCAGGCCATTCTAGGAAAGGCTATATCCCACACAGATGCTATAAATCAGTGGATTGATTTTCTGGAGATGCCTGTACTGCAAGCTCCCCACACACCTGCAGACACCAGCCTCCCACCCGCTCCTTCTTGGGATTGCTTGGCCGAGACTCCTGCCTTACTCTTCCCTAGGAGCCAAAGGGTTTGCTTCAGCAGGCCATGAGACAACACACACCGGAGAGCCCCAGCAGCCGGGCCCCCGGAGCCACAGCACGGAGCCCTCGCACGGGCTCCGCTGTGACCACTGACACCGCTCAGCTCCACCACATTACAGAGCAGCGCGGCGAGGAGCTGCTGGAGCAACGCACCTGCGCTCGGCTGCGAGGGAGCCCGCAGAGCGGCCGGGCCGCCCAGGAGCCCCTGAGGCTCCGTGGCGGACATGGCCCCGAGGCGGGAGCCGGAGCCCGCTCCCCGCCGCGCAACGGCGGCTCCGCCGGCCCGCGCCTATTTGACCGTTAACGGCCGCCAGGCCCCGCCCCCGCGCGCTCGGCGGGAAGCCGGCGCCCCCTCTGACGTCACGGCGCGCGGGCGCCGCTCATTGGCGGAGGCTCCCGGAGGGGGTTCCGGCCCGGCGGCGCAGGGGTAGCACAATCCGACCGGCGCATGCGCGCACCCTCCCCTCCCGCCCCGCTGCGTTGGCCCCGCCCTCGTTCCGCGCACGCGCGCACGGCGGCACGCACGCGCGCACGCACGCACGCACGCACGCAGCGGCACGCGCGCACGGGAGCCCCGCCGCCCCCCCCGCCGGCCGTGACACCGCCGCCGCC